>JAAXOA010000425.1:0-24121 GCA_036561885.1 Salina celebensis
ATGAAATTAATTTTGTTACGGCTTCGAAATAATGTGTACATGTTTTCTAATTTGAAAATACGAGTAGTATGGACTGTTTTCTTCGTACGTCGGTTGTCCTACTGTCTTTCTGAAGGGATCGTACATTAAGGATTGAGGGTTTCGGTTGAAGGCTGAGAGCCTCTGCACTTCGCCGAACTGTGGACGCCTCGGTATGAGTGAAAAGATGCGAATAAAAGTTTCAAAAACGTCACATCAGTTAAATAACAGTAAACATTGCTTCCTCTCCAGTTTAGTCAGCGATTTACATTTATTTCTTTAGTTTACTCAATGAGTTTGAACCGACTCTCGAACAAATTTGATTGTGTTGATCCACACGCAATTAAAACTGTTTTATATGGCTACAAAATAAAATATGTTGTTTGTTTCAATAGGGAGGTCTATCAATGTTTTAAATGTAGTTTTAAAATGAGGATGCGAACTAGTCACAACTTACAATGTTTTTACAGTTTTTGTACAAAAAAGCAAAGTTGAAAACAAAAACGACTGTGTAAAGTAAAAAATAGATATATAGTTACGGCTAACAGCTCATTCACAAAGTAAGTAACGCGAATAACGCGAATAAAACGGATGGTTATTATTTGTGAACAGGTCGAAAAATTGGGGTTTGGGAGTGGATATCCGTCAGACGACGGGAGGGGCTCTGGTCACCGGAGAGGACTGAACCCCAGTGCCGAAAGACCAGCCCTGACGGCTGACAGAGACGCCCCAACGCCGGCGGCCCGGTCAACCCTGACAGCCAACGAGCATGGCCTCCGGCCTCGCCACTGTTCACAAATAACCCCTCTTTCGATCCAAATGACGTACTTTATGGATGACCTCTAAAACAAGAAATGGGAAGTGACAACTTAGATTGAGGGTTTGTTAGATATGTAGATGTGGCTTAGTTAATTGTTTCCTTAGTGTTTGCGACTCCTGCGGAAGAGGCGACTGAAGAAGCTCCTCTTTTTCCCCTCCGAAGGGCCCGTCTCGCGGCTGGTAATTGACTGGGCTTCTTCGTCACGAAGCTCGGGACCTTCGGGAATAACCGTGTCTGTCGTTTTGTCTGTAAAACAGAGGCAAAAATGGGTGAGATTTTGAGTTTGAAATTGGCGGGGAGGAGAAGTTTTTCTGGTAGCGTTACGTTTTCTGAACTTGTTGAACATGTTACGGAAGGTGCTCGTCCTCCGTTGAACTGGAGGGGGACGACAGTTGAGAGGGAGGGTGGAAGACTGGCCGCGCGCTGAGAATGACTTGGTGAGTCGCTCGTGGGACATGGCGTCGATTAAATTCTCCTGGGAGCGGGATGCGTAGCCACGCGGAAAACTTGGAGGAAGCACGTCTACAAATGAAATTAAACAAAATTATGGAGGGAATGACATGAAAACTGTCTGTTTCTTTACCTTCGTCATAAGGCCGATCGTACATAGCCCAAATATTCTTTTTGTTGTGGAGGAACTGCGAGACTGACATGTTCTCCACGGGACTCGGGCACCTTGCGATTCGCTGCGAAAGGAGGTCCAGCGGCTGCTCTGTCTGCGGTGCAGGATTCAGTGAAATTGTCGCCAATGGAGGGCCAATGGAGGGCATTGTCACCTCCACGGGCTCAACGGCTGGGGGTGGCTCTGGAATGAATGCTGGAGGCTGGTCGTCTTCTTCAGGAACTGGAGACACAGGAGCTGGCGGTGGGTTATCTACAACTGGAGGAGCTGCTGGAGGATGTCGAGTAACTTTGGGAGTGGAGCACATCAACGGTTCTGGTTCAGCCTGTATATAAATTTTAAACAAAATTTAAAAAAGAAAGCACTTCTTAGCGGGATTTTTCAAATAAAATTTATAGTGGGTACCGCTTCGTCAAAAGTAGGCAGCTCTTCAGGGCCCTTGTCCTCTGTCGAAAAAGAAATGGGTTCTAGAAGCCCTTCAGTAGCTGCCAAAAACATTTTAACAACTGCCTCCAAATCTTGTTTGATCGTTTCCGAGGTTTCCAGCGGTTGTTGTAGAACTGGAGGAGTGGGAGGGGGTGAGGTTCCACTGCTGTACTCCTCCCAAACGCTGAGCACTTGGTTGAGATGTTCGCACTTGTCAGGGTTAGTCTTAGTCACAGTCTTGTCATCTGTCGGTGGGTTAAATTCGGGTTCGTCCGAGTCGCTCAGTCTTTGTCCAGGTCCAGTGGGTGGAGTAGGGCGAGGGCTGGCGGACCCACTTCTGGAACCAGAATCAATCAAGATTTGCTCTTTGCTCACCTCACCAGGCCCAGAGCTCTCTTCCCCATCACCTCCCAAGTTACTCGGAGTAGTTGTTTCAAAATTACTCTCCAGAGGAGACACCACCTCCTTCTCCGGAGGCGACTCTTCCTCTGGAGTGGTCACAGTTACAGTTGTTATTTCAGGATTAGTTTGAGTTATCTCAGGGGGAGGGTTAGCGGAGGAAATGTGGAGGGTAGTACTAGCCTTGTCATTTCCTATTTGTGTAACACTCGTCCCTGATTTCGGAGGTTCTCCTGAGCATCCTTCGCCTCCTCCTCCTCCCGCTCCTTGGAGTGACTCTGAATTACGGCGGGAGGAGGGGAGGGAGGTGGCGCGCAACGGATTATTCGGAGCAAGCCCTGAAGCATAAGCTGAGTCCGATTTCTCATCAACTTTCCGATCACTTCCTCCAGAGACATGCGCCACAGCCACCGAGTCGCTCAACGGAATAAAAAACGAACACGGCTTTCGAACAACACCTCCATTTCCACTGGGTCTCGAACTGCTGCTCTTTCTCCGGCAAACTCCCGCCGGTTTTGGAATGCGACTTACATGACTGTTTGACTTTTTCACAGGACTTGTTTTCAAAATCACTTCCTCCACTGGAGGCACCTTTCCCTCCGTGTGAAAAGGAATGACAAAACTCGTCGACTGTTTGATAACCACCACGTCCTCCTTCTTCTTCTCACTCCCATCTTCCTCCAAAGAGTCGTCTGAGAAATAGTCTGTCTTCTCTCTGTCCCTTCGCTCCCTCCGCACCTCGGATGGAACCTCCTCCTCCAAACTCACCGACAACCGCTTTAGCTCTGCAGTCGAAAATGTTTCGTTTTCGATAAACTCCTCGGGCCACAAAGGCCCTGCTTCGTTTCTATTAATCATGCTCAGGTAACCGTCATCTATTTCAAGTCCTGTCCCTCCTCCTTGGGCCATTTCCCGGCCTTGCTGAAGCAAAGGGATCCCTCCCCTTCCAGTCTCCCTCTTCGGCCTCAGAACTACAACAACTTTCTCCTCCTCCACTTTCTCCTCGGCCTCCTTCTTCCCTCCAAAAATACGTTTGGGAAAGTCCTCTACAATTTTCTCGTGGAAATCCTCACCTCCTCCACAGTCCTCACTGGAGGAACTCTTGACACTCACACTCCCACTAGAACTAGAGCTACTTCTCGAACTACTCCCACTCCCTACTGAGTTAGTCTTTGGCGTTTTTAGCATCATCATCATCCTCATCATTTGCGTTTGATTTGGCAGCGAACCATTCAAATTTCCTGGCTGGGGAGGTCGTTTTCCCTCCCGTTTCCTCCCAATCAGCTTGCTATCACTGCAAGTCTCCTCAAAGTCAGTATCCGAGCTTTTGTTCCTCATGAGAATATCCGGATGACAAGTTTTAAGCGGGGAGGCGTTTGAAGAACTCAGATAAGTCTCTCCATCCCCTCCAAGGGACTCTTGGGATGTGTCCTTGTCCTCGTCACGAATCTCCAAGGGAGACCCACTCGAGACCTCCGGGGGCGGGGGCACTTGAGGAGTTCGACTAGGACTAGGAAGCTGTTGCCTCGGGCGTCCTTTTGGAACTCCTCCGTCGCTCGTTAACGGTCCGCTTGTAACACTCAAACTAACTCCCGAACTAGTTGTAAAAGTAGATCCAGGGCTGCTTGTCGACCCGTGTTGACCCAATTTCCGGCCCCGGGGCCCGCATTCCAGGGCGAAATTTCCATCCCCTTTGTTTACAATTTCACACCGGCCAGGGATCAAACTCCGGGGAATTCTGGGTGACCTTGGGAGGAGGTCACTAGCACCGCTCTGCTCTAAGGTACTCGACTCGGAACAAAAAGGCGACTCCGAGCGACTTCCCATGGATGTGTCGCCTTCCTCGAGAAAACAAGTTTTTCTCGTTTTTCGCAAGCTTCTTGGTAAATTTTTGTCTGAATGGAAATTCCAGTGTTCGTCGCTATTTCCGGGGATTGATATCGTAGTGACTGTGTTTCCCTCCGGAGGGAGCTTCCGTGTGACTGGGGGACTGGGAGTGAACAAAGCCATGTTGAGAGTACTCCGAATTTTACCCTGGGGAGTAACTTCCCCAGTCATTATCGAGGGTCTGTGTTGACTAGACGTTGTAACTGTTCCTTTTCCCAGGGGGAGGATCAAGTCGCAACTTGTTCCTTTGCTGTATGTCCCTCCAAAACAGTTTCCGTTTACTTCCCGACTCGACAACACTCCGGCTGTGTAGCTTTGCGACATGATCTCCGATCCGGGAATGATCATTTGACTAGACTCGGGTTTCCCTCCAATAATTACGGAACCACTGCCATTCCAGTTTTGATTCTGATCCATACCCGCGCTGGGAGGGGTTTGAATATCGACAGTCGTCCCGATTGGGTTTTTGTTGTCATCCTCTGGGGGGATAAATGGAAGCGAGCTGTCGTCAAACTGGGCCAGAACTTCGTCCAAAGCAGAGATACAACTGATTATCTCTTCGTGCCTGAAACACAACAAAAAATAAGTACATATTACTATCAGTCAGCTTATCAAGTGCTTATCAACATGTGATAATCCTTTTAAATTATATACTCATTACGTAAGTACGCATATTTATACAGAAGTATCCTTAAAATATGCAAATAAACTAAGAAATGTTCCTGCTGAAAACACTTTGATATAAATTTGAGTTTGGAACGGCCAAAAAGTAGCCATACACGAACATGACTAACTCGAATCCGATTTTTGCATCTCTTTTGCAAACTTCGCAATAGTCGAAATGTAGGGGTAATTCGAATAGAGGTTTGGGGAGACACCAACATTCACGAAGTTTGATGTTCGCAAACGGAAAATAAAACGCTGATTCGAATTCATCATTCTCGGGAATGGTTACATATTTTTTGACCGATGAGAACAATCCATGAGTGATCAAGTGACGAAATTCGAGTAGCTTTAGATACATGTTTTGTTTTAGAAACATCGGTACATCTGTAGACATAAAAGCGTTGGCACCTGCTCATTTTTATTAAGTATTTTGATTGATCATAAAAGCAGGAGAAGGGCCTGAGTCCTGGCATCAAGAAAGCTGATAAGAAGGACAAGGGTTTGAGGCCAAAAGCTCCTTACGAGCCATTCATGCGACGTACTTTATGTGTGTTTCCCTATACCATATCAACCGGAACCACGCTGACAGCTTACGCATCACTTTAATAATTTTAATATTTCAATTTCGGGTGTGGTAGCTCCAAAAAAATCTTGTAGGTGTAAATCTCTTAAAAAATTATATTAAAAAAATAATTTCTCTAGAAAACATTTTTTTTCTGCTAGTAGCCATCTGCTGAAAAGGGGCCTCCATTTATGGAAGCCACACGTAGGCGACTACGCGGATTACCTTTTTTTTCTTCATCGCCACCGTTACCACCGCAATTTTTTTGTCATATGCCTCGAGGCATTTTTAATTATTGTGACAGGTAGAGAGAAAAAAACCTAGTTATATTTTTGTGTCTCCATCTTGAAGTGAAATCCATATTTTTAGCCTTGCCAGCTCTAAATAAGGTTATCTGTGTGAGTGTCGTAGCGACTGTCATGCTTTTGTCGCATGATAAATAACCTTGCCAACTGAAATATGAGACGACGCTCCAGCTTCTCTCAGTCCAAACTAAAATAATAACCTTGACAGCAAGGGGTCATCCATAAAGTACGTCACGGGAATTGAAACGGAGTTATTTGTGAACCGAACGAAATAATGAATGGGTATTGGACTGAATCTCAGAAAATTCCACTTTTCTTTCCACAGGACGTACATAATGAACGACTCCCTAATTCAGAGTTCCTTCTCATTTTAGCAAATAAATATTTTTGTATGATAATTAAGTTCGTCTTATTTCTGTCATTTTTTTCTCGTGTGTGGAGGAAGAAAAATGAAAGGAAAACATGAGAGACAGATAATTTCTATGCATGGAAAAAGTTGGAGGAAACATGACTCCTCCAGAGAAAAGAAAAACTTTTGTTGCTAAAACTATTTTAAGTTGGCGGTTCGCATGAATAGACGTGAACACAATAGGGCCCAGAGGGAGAAAACTTTAGCATATCAAAAGATTACAAGAACAGTTACAGTCTGTTCGGTCCGGCCCGCCGGCGCTATATATGCATATATCCAGATATATACAATATTTAATATACAGATATATTATACTGTATTCTATTCTAAATTTTAAACTGAATTCTATTTAAAATCACCCGAAACAAAAGGCGGGATGGTTTATAATATTACTGACTCCAATCTAGCAGTACTTTTGCAGGGAGTTCCACAACCAGAAATATTTTTCTGGTAGACAATTCCCTCTTCCTTGTATCGATTTGCATTGAGTATCCAGAGCGTGTCTGATTGCAAATTATATTTTTTCTCTTCCTCCACCAGAAAACGAGGGTTTTGTTTTTCAGGTACTTTTCAATTCGGTCCCTGTTCAAAAGAAAACTGGCCTCCATTTTGTAACATTGCTTAAGGTCAAAAGATCAGTGTGAATAATCCATAGCAGAAAATGTCTACTTCTCTTGCAAAATCTCTTGATTCTCGAGCAGATGGCAAAGCGCAGCTCGTCTCAAATAGACTCTGCCAGAGGAGTGTGTGTGTGTGTAATGATGAGCTTTTTCTGTATCTGTTGCCATAACACTTATTATTATTACGCCATAGTATTTATATCCAGACAGGATTTTCCGACAAACATCCTTCTCTTTCTCGGCAAGCCATGAACAAATCACGTAACGTTGAACGGTTTGAAATATTAAAACATTGAACAAAGTTTTTAAATGACATTGAGGTCAAGACAAAGTTCGTTTCTTAGTCTTAAAAGATGAGATTTTCTAGGGTCTTCTACCCCCAGATGATGAAGGGGAGGGAGTATTTTTTGACAATTAAGTCCTGAGTAGGTTTCGTTTACGATTTAAAAAAACATTGACCTTTGTTTTACATAGGAGCACCTGCAGATGCCTGTGAAAGGTCCCTACAAGGCTCACAGTCCAAGGGGCTCTTCAATTTATCATGCAAGCGCGATATTCAAAGCTTTTAAAGAAGAAATTCCTAGCATGTACCATATACCGGCTCCTCAATCGAACCAGCAGGGCCCAAAATATTTGTCCTACGGTCCTTTCACTTCGAATGTTAGTAGAAACTAGAAACTATCTCCCTCCAGCAGCTTTCAATTTTTTCCGATACGTCATGAGTTCACAGTCCCTCTTTCAAGATACAAGTTTTGTTTGGAAGAATGTTTTTTGGAGGCTTTTGCAGACCAACTCGTTAAATAATTTATGCAAGGAACTAAAATATTTTGTGCATTCAACAGCTTTTTTTTCTTTTTGCTCTTGTGTTGGGTGCGTTCCTTTAAAAAAAGAAGTTTTTTTTTCATGAAGAGAGAGAGAGAGAGAGGAGACGGAGTGTTAGAAAATGCCGAGGGCTATCGATCGTGGAAAATGTTCCATACAAAAAAAAAAAAAAAATTTTGTTACACACACCTAGTTTCATTCTGTCCCTCGTCGAGGATAATCATCTTGTAAGATTGACTTTGAATGGGATCCAAAAATAACGCCCAAAGTTATTAAAAAATAACTTTTTATATGGAGCTGTTCGCAAGATCATCATCACATGAAAATGAACAGTTATGAGAAAACAATGTTGAAAAAAATTCATACAGACAAGGTTTTTCATACAAGGGGACTGTAAATAAAGTACGTCACACGTGTAACATCCAGACATTTGAATTATATGGTCTTAAAACCCGTGAAATATGCATGCAATGCGGTTAAAATATCGAGGAATATGGGCTAAAAACCCTGTAAAAGTGCATTTTTATGCGATAAAAAACTTACAAAAGTGCAAACTAACGCACTGTCATATCTTGGCTGTAAAACTCATTCAGAACTCCTTTTGATACAAAATATCGATTCTGCAGAGACGTTTTGATAATTTTAGGGCCATTCAAAATTTTCAATTTGGCCCAATTATTTACCAAAAACTTACTAAAATATACCCGCATTTTCCGATAAATGGTGACATATGCGGGCAAATTCACATGAAACGCCTAAATTTACTTGCAAATGTACTATAAAAGCCAAATATGCGTTAATAAGTGTGGCTTCAATAGTTATTTATATGAGTTAGAGATGCATACCCACAACCAAAAAAATCAAACCTGCATATAAGAACAACCTGGCTATAAGCACAAGAAATTCCTAACTAGCTTGACCATACACTGATCCTTATATTTTTATTAGAATGAGTTGGCTTTCTTTTAGGAAGGTTTGACTTTAAGCTCTAGCATTAGAATATTCTTCGCACTCAATTCCAAAAAGGGGCGGGGTTCGTTCATAAACGATGTCAACCTGAAGAGCAAACCTATAAAATGGATCATTTGTTTTTTTTCAAAATGCCATGGTGGTATTTTCTGACCTAGTTAATTACCTGGTTATAATGTCAGCTTGACATTTTATCACCCAAGAATAAAATCCCTTTTCTCCTACGATGAATTTTCTTGAGCGAACTCTTTAATTTTCTTTCAATTTTCTCCTTGAAACTTTACTATTTTTTTTATATTTTAACGACATCCTGTCAAGTTCAGTGTACTCCTAATATTTTTTAAGTAAAAAACAAAACACACAAACGAAGCTGTCAACCTAAAAAAGCACTCGAAAAAAAAACCTCATCATTAATTTTCTTGTCGTTTAATTAGATCCTTATGTGCTCCTTATTTGTTTTTTCACTTCCTGGTTTGCTTGTTTCGCACAAAAAAACAAATTATAAACAGCTTTGCATACTAAGGAGTCGTCCATAAAGAACGTTTTGTGGAGTGGGTTCTTTGTGAACTGCCAGAAAAATGATGGTATGGGATTAACTCTTGATAGTCTTGAGTAAATATTCACAAATAACGCAAGCTTCACTCCGCGTGACGTTCTTTATGGATCATCCCTAATAAGATTTTTTCTCCTACTAAAAATGTGATAATAGACTGAGAAACTATTTTACGTCCCTAAAATAAAGCAGTTTTTTTCTACATCACTCCCAGGGTGATTTTTTAAAACTGTTGTGCAAATCCTTAAGAGACTCGTTGAGGAGAAAACAAAAACCCGAAAGTTTCAACGACAAGAACATATTTGCAAGTAAAAACTTCCTGTCAAATTCTTGCAACAGACTGGTCATAAACTTTCAAATAACAATCAACAAAAAACGACTTGTTTTTTATTCAGTTTTTTTTGTTGCGAAATTAAAAACCCGTTAAGGGCTTGTTCGCAAATATAACCGCAAAAGGTTCTCGTTTTATTATAATACATCAACTTGTATAACTTCAACTCGTATTACTCAACCCGTCTTGTGACAGCGCGCTCTCCGTAGGGAACTCGTATAAAGCCGAACTCGTATTATGCTGGAAATCGTATACCATTAAGTTGTATACAAGGCAAAATAAGAAATAATTGATTGTTTGACTTTTGTAGATCGTGGCTAAGTTAGAATAGATTAAATTACAACTTAAAAACTGCTCACTATTGCCTCATTCGTATTAAAAACCAGCATTTTTGGTCAATTTTGATAGGCGTGGAGGGAAAGATGAGTTGGCTGCTGGTCGGTAAGTCGGTAGTGATTGGTTTCTTAGTTGTAGTTTAGTCTATTCCAAGTTTGCCACGATCACCTTAATACAATTTGTGCTGTTACTATGTATGATTTATAGACATTCCTTACAGTTAAAACCAAATATGTATATTATACAAATTAAAGGTAACATATTGTCTACCATTTACCTGTTATACTTAATGATGGTGCAGACGAAGTATGCGAATACGAGTAGTACGAGTTCATACAGACCATTTACATATGCATCCGAGTTGATGCCCGACAGACTTTTGTACATTTCTCGTTTTTATCTCACGTTATATATGAACATCCCCTTTGTTTGTTTATTCAAATGCGATAACACCCACTGACGTTTCAAAACTCAAACTTTGGTCTAATTTTGTGAAGAAAAAAACTGTTTTTCTTTTGTCTGACTCATTTCCACCGGAACAAGACAGAGTAAAAAGGTTTTTTTACTGCGTCGTTTTTCCTTGCAAAAACAAATTTTAACTCAAACAAAGTCTATTTTGACTGGAATATTTGGGTAGAAAAAAAAAATGCTTTCTCACTGGTTTAATATTTTGAGAAGAACTTTTGTGTAGGCTGAGAGAAATCTAGGACAAGTTTATTGATTCAAAAAGCAACGGGTCTGCTTGCTTTTTGCTTCTTTAAGGAATAATTAGCTTGACAATTTTTTCCTCTCCACGTGCTCCAGATTCATTTTTTTTGCCTCAAACTACATAGCAAGTTCCAAAGAGCGGAGTAGATTAAGCGTCGTTAAATGTTGTGCAATTGTTGTTTGCGAAAGGGAAATGATGTAAGAACAATGCAGAGGGTCAAAAAATAGAAAAGTAGCGAAAACTAATATGTACCTAATAGGATAATGAGTAGAAATTTTATCTGTCATAGTTTTTTCAAACCCCAGTAATGGCACCTCAAACCACTACCAATTTGTCCAGCCCATTAAAACCGGGGTTCCATTAAAATGTGGGTTTTATTAAAAATACGATTTAAACGCAATTTTAAACTTGAATATGACCACTTTTATGAACTTTATGATGCAAAAAACCCAAAATTGAATCATTTGCAATAAAATATAGCGGATATGGTAACATTGAATTTTAAAAATTTTAGCTGCTCAAGCTCAACGCAAAAATGGGTCTGGCTTGTGTAAATTCTATACCTACTTTAACTGTGGTTACTTGGGACCCATTATTGCCCTAAATAACCCGTCTAAATAACAAACCGTCACCCATCCACTCCGGATTTTGGACAAAGAACCCATGTATTTAACCATCACTGCTTGCAACAGTCGAAAACTGGGTTCTGCAAAGTCGACATCATAGACCAGACATACTCTCGTGGGACATACAGACAACTCGAGCACTCACATAGAGTGTCTTCTGCTACTTAATAAAACAAGCTGTTGCTGTCCAACCATCCAGACTAATATTTTCGCTGAAAATAATGTTCGCCAAAAAAGAAACATTTATTTTTTCAGACAGTGGACACTACTATTTTTTCCACTTAAGTGGCAGATGTTCTGGTTAAACACAAGAGGTTTTTGTTGGGTCCAGATTCTCGTGACTCGAATCTATTACTTTTTGGCAGGCTTCGTTTTACACTAAAAGCTTTTCGTGACGTCTCACATTTATTTACTCAATGGATAATCTTAAGTATGGAATATATGGACAGCCCCAGAAAAAAATACCACATATTTTCATATGAAAGCAAAAATTCTTTTAGAAAAATTACTTATTTTTTTTCTTCAGAAATTGCAAAGGTAACGTAACGTAACAGCTGTACAGCCCCGAGCCAAAATGAATACAAAAAAACCTTAGAAACCTTCTCCATTTTACTCTCTTTTTCACAATTTCTTTTCATTCCTTCCTATTCCTCTAAATTAGTCTGCTCATTATCCCCGACAGTGAAAAACTACACAAAAATCCGGCACGAAGCTGAGGAAGAGAAGAAAAAATCCCCCAAAAAATCTCCTCGTTTTTGTCCTTTCTTGACCAGTTCCTACTTTTTTTGAAAGAAAATCTTTTTATTTTAAAACCACTCCACAATTTCTCTTCCGAGAAATAAATTCCTCTCAAGAATCGCCAGCTTATATTACAAAGTCATGCATATATTGCGCTACGGTAAAAAAAAAAACAAAAAAAAAAAAAAACATCTTTACTCTGTAAAAAACCGCAAACTAAGCTCTTCTACCTTTAATAAAACGTGATTTACGAATGCTCCCTTATTTTCATACAAAAATGACGTTACGCTAAAAAACACATATTTTCTATGCATGAAAACCACAAGCTAAACTCTTCTGACTTTTGTACAACGTAATGTGTGAATGGTCCTATATTTCTTTAAGAATAGCCAGCTTCTATTTTAATTACAAGTCACACATAAATTACGACTCCTCGACGTAACTTATGAATGCTCCCTAATCTTTTAACAGCCAGCTTATATTTCATTGCAATTACAAGTCATACATAAATTACGTTACGCCAAAAATAACTATATCTTTCTTGGGTATAAAAACCGCAAACTGAAGTCTCCAAACTTTTCTGCAACGTTAAATATGAATGCTCCCTTATTTTTTTCAAAAGAAATCCATTAGCTTTTAACTTCTCATCGCATTCATCTCTCGTGTATTTTAATATTTTTCCGCAGGTGTGTGCATATCCAACGGTAAAAATAATATTCGCAACCACATTTTCACTTGCCAAAAAACAGTTTCAAGAAATCTTTGAAATGACATACATTGTCAATTATCACCTGTCCCACTCCCCCACCGCCACCGGTACACAGGGAACTGTGCCAATGCCACTTTCAAAATTAATCACGACACGTTTTCAGTGTCGCTCTTTTCTATGCCCTTTTTTTGATCGATATCTCAAATTTAAATGCATTTTCTTATTAAAAATATAGAAAATGGAAACGGGGGTCGTGCGTAAAGTACAGCGAGAGAAAATATACCACTTCAGTCTAGGCTCACGCCATTTTTAAAGCTCAAACGTTCTTCATTAACGAGCCTGTTTATTCTAACAACTAAATAAATAAATAAATAACTAAATAAATATTCTAACAACTCAAACAAATTGTAATTGGTTTTTTGATTATTCACTGAATTTATCAATGCGTTTCGGAATTTATTTATAGCAAAAAACAATTATAAACTCCATACGAGATTTATAATTGTCGTCAGACCTCAATTATAAGTTGTAATTGTCTTCAAAGTCATTCATAAATGACTTTTGGACTTTATAAATGACGTGATCCTAGACTGCATTTTGGATTTGCAAATAAACCCATTCGAATTTTAAGTAGAGTCTACATAGCATTATTTGTTTATTGCTTTATAGCGGAGTAAAAACGGTTTTCGAACAATTGCATTTAGAATTTAATACTCGTCACGTTTAGAATGTATTTTTTTGTTGATGATACGCGCATGTCAAAAATGTCAATAGTCGCCTGAGAGAATTTCTCACTTGAAGTTCTCACACGACCTCCTCCTCCTTTGTCTTCTTCTTAAGCAGCTCAACAGGCTGTCTTTTTTGGATTTTCGTTTGAGTTTGTCATGCAAAGCAGGAAGTGAAAACGACCGTGTGGGTGGACAAAAAAATATTATTCTGTAGCAATTTGTTTGAAAGTTTTTAATTGTTGTATTTTGTATACAGAAAAAAATATACCAGCCACTTTCCCCTTTGCACTTCGGGGTGATCCACAAAGTACGTTGTGGATTGAAAAGTATGTTATTTGCGAACTTCAAAATTGGCATCTGGGAGTGGGTCTTCAATAGACCATGTGGCGGATCCAGACGGGCTGGAAGAGACGACCCAGCTACTGGGCGCTCAGATATTCTTCCATCGTTCGAAGGATTTTACAATTCAGGAAGGACAAAACCAACTGGGGAAAATTTTATAGTCTAAACTTATGGATTGGAATTTGGATATTAAATACTAAACACGCACTAAAATTTTGGTGTCAAACACGAGTTTTTTGGTGACAAACAATAAACAAAACTTTTTTAACGCCACGGAAGAACCTATTTCCTTTCGCATAAATTCTGTGCAAACAATAAGGACCGGCCTTTCTAAATAAGGACGGATGAGCGCCCTACCCAACTACTATGGAGGCGGAGGATTGAGGTTCTCGAGGATAACCAGGGTTCAATCTTTCGCCAGCTCCACTCCACTTCCATACCCTCATTTTTCGATCGGTTCATAAATAACCCAACTTCTATCTACATGATGTCCTTTATGGACAACCTCTTCTATTATACTTGTCTTGTTCTTGTCTTATACTTGTGTCTGTTTCTTTTTTTCTATACACAACTAACTGAAAACATTGTGCAAAGTCAGGAAAACAAGGTGGTCGCCAATTGTCCCAAAAAACTGTTTCGCATTTTTGCCAAAACTAATTAGACAAGATAAGAAATTGTGCTGAGTCATCTGGCAGGGATCCCAAACGCGAACGAAAATCTCCAGAGATAACAAACAAAAATGGAGAGGGAATCCTCTCCGGAGGAAATTGTAACAGACGATCAATAAAACAAATGCCGTATTTTATCTAATTATCGTCTCGCTTTCCAATCTTCCTTACAGTTTACTCCAAATATCTGGGTTATTTCGACGAAAACCCCGTATTTTGTCTAATTATCGCCCGGCTATAATACACCACAAGAACTCAGAAATCCATCTAAATTCCATGAAAATCTCCAGAGATTTCTTCTGCCTCACGGCCACACCGGGATCTGGCAAAACAAAATTGTGGACCACGATTTTGGCAAGAAATGGTCTGAAAAATTTTCCCGGCTATTTTCTATACAAAATCACGGCTATCCATATATAAGCCATATTCCCGCGGTTTTATTTTCTCCATTTAAAAATCGTATATATTCCCACATAAAATAACACAGCATTTTTTACATGAAAACTAATTTTTCTTCAAATTAAGCCTTATTCTTTTATATACCTGTACTTTACGCCTTGGCCAGGAGCCGACGGCGGAGCCACCCCAGTACAGCTTTTTGACGAGAGTACCGTAGCACGACCTTTTTCAGACATTCTTTTTTCCTTTATCCGTATAAAACAAAAAAAAACCTCTTCGTTGGCACAAAACACACTTAGTAATTCTGTTACTAGTCAGTCATCTCATGACTCACACAAACTATCTCAAAAATATATACTCAGCACCACAAAAAACACACGGTCACTTCTTCTCCTTTTTGGTTACCTGTCGTTAGAGAAAGGGATCATGTATAAAGTACGTCACGTGGTCTTGAATTATCCACAAAATATGAATAAAATCCATGCAAATCGCGACTAATCATTGATGATCCTCTTGGTCTGATTAATGATTAAATCCAAAAAAAAATAATTAGATTTCTAGATAATGTATTTCAGATCGCGTAAACTGAGCACTAACAGACGGACAGGCCACGTAGTTTTGCTTCCTATTACAGTACAAACGTTGCAAAAATGTAATTAGCCATTACATTCAAATTGCAAAAAGCCTCAAGTTTCAGTTATCTTACAACCGAAACAAAACACTGAAGCCTTTCTCAACCCCCAGGGGATGACATTTGGGGGAAGTTGTTTTATCCAAAATTAACAAATTCTTGGTAGGTCTCGTTTGCCATAAAAACCTATCCTGAGCTCTGTTGTATGTTCGAGCACCTGCAGGTGCCTGTGAAACGGCTTCACAGAGGCTTATTCAGATGAAACCATGGAATGTTTTGAAGGCCCGTCGTCTTACTACCATGCTCTCGTTTTTCTGTTCACAAATAATCCACCTTTTACTCCACGTGACGTACTTTATGGACACCTCCTAACGCAAAAATTCCTGAGTAAAACATCGTAGAAAATTATTTAGCACCGAGGAAGAAAACAAGCACAACTTTTTTTTTCTAGCACAGCACAAGCTTTTAGAGGAGATGTCCGTGCGGAGGTTGTGCTCTCGACAAAGCTCTTCGTAAGACTGATTCGAGTTGGAGTTTTCTTGTTTCATTTTTTTGGGGGAAGGAGAGAGCTGTTTATTTTTTTCTCGGCGCAGCGATCGCATAGCATAGTAAAAAAAAAACTTGTTTCGAGTTTCCTTCTCCGATGAAATATATTTTTTGCGTCGCTAAGTGGCTTAACTGCCACTTAAGCTGGAATACTGGACGAAGAATAAAATTGTAAGATAATAAAATATAGATTGAGAGATGACCTGGTTCGAATCTTTATATGGAAATCTTCCCAAACAAACCATATGGCAAAGGTTTTTTTTTTTTCGAGCGGCGGCTAATTCGAGTTCGAAACTTGTCTGTTTTTCCTGGAGATAATCATGTGGAAAACGTGTAAAGTTGTGTAGAGAGAAAAAATATCCACTCGAATCAAACTACGTGACGTTTTTGTAGTTCCCGGGTAGAAAAATGCGTAAAAATGTTTTTCGTGAAACCGAGAAAAAAATTGTGCGGGTTGGGGGAAAAAATTACGTGAGAGATTGACGAAGAAATAAAAACGCTAGTTCGGAAAATTTTACATTTTTTTCACACACAAGCCAAATAATTTGAAAAAATGCGTTTATAAACCCGTCCACAGTACAAAAGAACCGTTTATATCTACTTTTTCGATCGGGTCAAATAACGACCCTGCATGAGGTCTTGCCATCAGGAGAAATCGCTCATTGAGACAATTTCCTTTTGCTTTGTATTGAAATATTTCCAAATATGTACAATTTAGTTATTTCATTTAGGCTAAAATTAACTTTCCAAGAAACGGGATTCGGTATTTAGCATTTTTGAAAATGAATATGTGTGTCGTAGCCGTTTTAAGTTATGTGACTGACCCCGAGCATACCATTTTAGTTTGACCTTTCGTAATTGTTAGATTCTAAAAGGGCTGATAGTATCATATAAATTATACATAAATTGATCATTTAGTCGAATACTATTTGATTTGGTAGGGTACAACTCAGCATCGCGCAGGAACTGATTAAAGCATAAATCTCTCACATGGACTATCCGCCTCGAATTCTCACATTTATTCAGGATTTTATATAATGGCAGAGTACAAATCGAAGTGTCCTCTTTTTATTTTGGGATGGTAATTAATACTGATAAGTCAAGGTAAGATAAAGGTAAAGATAAAGATAAAGGCAGCTTAGTAGTAAAAAGTAGTCACTTATGCCTAGGTCGGTATTTGAGACGATCGGAATATGAGAATATACCCAAAAAACCGTTGCATGGATGCATTTTGGAGAGAAAAAAATGTAACACGTACATCGTTCAATTAAAGAATCTGCTTGATATATATTTTTGGTGTGTTTTTTGTCAGATTTTAAAAAGTGAGACAGCTGCAAATAAAAAAGGATGGGTATTTTTTGTCAGTTTTTTGGTGCAGTGCTGGAAAAATGAATTTTGTGTGAATATTCATTAAGAGAGCGCATTGCGTACAATTTTCCCTCATCCCCCCAGAGAGGAGTTGGGAGTGAGCTATCTGGTTTTATATTTGTTAGACAAGACAAGTAATGTAGCAACTGTTTAGGACAATATAACACGGACGATTATAGTTAGCGAAAATGTAGTGGAGAGTATGGCATGTCAAGGGATTCATTCATAACTCCAAAAATGGAGACAAAAAACAGAGTAGTCAGTGGTTTTTCTTTTTGGTAGTGGTGGTGATTAGTGGAGAAGTTTGCCATAAAGCAAAACGCAATGCGTACAGAGCGACGTAGATGGTTATTGTGGTGATGAGGATGGCTCGTTTTTAACTTGCCAAAGAAGAAAATGTTTTAAAGGCGATGATGCAGTTGTAAGAAAAAAAAAGGAGAAGAAGAAAAAATATAGTTAACATGTTGTTGTGAATGCAGTAGGTTATTTGAACGAAAGAGATGTGGAATGCACGAGTAAATGGGATTAGGATTGAATTGCGACGTGGACGAGAAAAAGTGGGTAAAAACGGGGAAAACGGGTTTTAATTGCGGGTAAAAGATATGAAGAAGGAACTAATGACAATACAACACTTTAACGCACTACCAATTCGTACAGCCCAATAAAACCTGGGTTTTAATGGGCACACTTTGCACAAGGTGGGCAAGGGTTTTATGAAAAGGTAGTAATTATTAACAAATTTGTAGCTACTTAAAGTATGAGAGGGTGTGGCTTGTGGAGATTATATAATTGAACATAGGAATGGAATAATTTAGGTCCATTATTGCTAACCCAAAAAACCCGTTGTCCCATGGGTTTAGCAATGATTGAAAGGAACTAAATGGAAATGAAAATTTTGCGTGAAATTTGACTGGATGTTTTAAAACCCCAGCAAAATCGGGTAAACATGGGTTTTACCCCTGAATGAAAACAAAACCTTACAAAACACCAGAACCAGATAGAATTAAATGGTTAAATCTAAACAGAACCGAAAATGTTCAGGAAAATTTGCAGAGTTGTTTTGGGATTTCGTTCGCAAGTTGATTTCATTTTGAGTGAAATAGAACTGGAAACAGAGAAACTAGAATTTGGGCAGGTTTTATTCTCCCCTAGCAAAAAAAAAACATTGACTTATAGTGTACAATATTAGATGGGTTTTAAGTGTGAGGAAAATGAAGCGTACAATTTTCACGACGATATTTATCCTGGATATTTTTCAAGCTGGTGTATGTGTTTCTCTCTAAGCAAGACACATGACGAAAAGGGAAAGAAAAAAAAAGTGGCTCTTTTCAGAGACACACAACCAGACATATTTTTTCCTTCAACGACTATGAAATACGAATAGAAATTCTAAGAAAGGACACACACGGAACACAAGACAAAAAGGACATGTCCATAATGTACGTCACGGCGATTGAAACTAAGAAAAATACTCAAAAAGAAAAGAATGATACACGACGAGAAGGATACTCGCAAGATGGTTTGGGTTGATTCATAGGTGCGTAACGGGAATTGAAAGGTGGGTTATTTGTGATCTTCACGAAAAATACTTCGACCGCCAGCCGTTTCGCCTGCTATCCTCACCTAGGCTCTTGTCCAGGCCACCGAATTTTTTGGCCGAATGAAGGGCATTTTTACAATGCAGAAAGAACAGCAACCAACATGGAAAATAGATGGTTGTGATTTGTACATTTTGTTTAACCAACATTTTCAAAATTATAGCTGATTTCCCCGAAAAATGCAATTTTTTTCTGAAAAGTTATAAAAACATTAAATTTCTATCATGCCTAGGAAGGACGTCCTTCCTAAAGAAGGACAGATGAGCGTTCTGCTCATCCTTTGATGGAGACCCACTTCCATCCTCTAATTTCTTCGGTCTGTTCACAAAATAACCCACCTTTCAAACCCCGTCATGTACTTTATGTATGACCCCCAAACCATCTTGCGAGTAATATCCTTCTCGTGTGGACCTTCTATTCTTTTCGAGTATTTTTTTTCTTGCAACGTTCCCCCACAGAAAAAAAAACTCCCAAAGAAATATGTATTGCAATGGATCTGTGAGCTTTATTGAAAGAGCTTTATTTGGAGATGAAACACAAAAGACGACGAACAAAAATACCTTGAACAACTCTCTTCTTTATCCGTATCATCGTCACACGCTTCTATACAACTTTTTTTTTGCAGATGGAACGGACAAGTTTTTTTTCTGAAAGAAAATCTTTTGTCTTCCTTTGGCAGAAGAAGAATAAAAAAAAACCCGAATCCATCAATGTTTAAGTAGCGTAGTTCATAACAGGAAGGAAATACAAAAAAAAGGAACTGAATAATAGTGAAGAAAAATGTAAAAATTTAAAGTTCCGTAGAAAAAAAATTCAAGAAAAAAACTTGCCATAAAATATTCATTGGTGGTGAATGAAAGAATGAGCATTCATATAGTCCGTTACGTAAATAATATGTAGACTCACTGACGCCTTAGTACCCACCTGACAAGATTCAACACGGATTCACCAAAATGGTAGTTGTGTCAAGTGCTCAAGATTCTATCCAGAGATCTATGGAGACCTACTCTGTTTTTTTTATAAATAGATAGTCGCCTGTCACCACTAGAGCGTTCAATTCTTGGATGAGAAAAGTCCCTATCCAAGGTTCAATTGTAATTGTATTTTAATGTTAGTGCAGACATTTGCAGAAAAAAAATACCGAAACGCAATTCATTTTAATGCGTCATGTTCTAGAACTGAATAAAACACAAATAGATGAAAATGCATGCATAGGCCTCAACGCCTCGAATGAGTACGTACATTAAGTTTAAGCATGATGTACAATACTGATGAGTGATGTCAATTCGAGCCACTAGGTTTTTTCACTGGAGTTATTTGAAAAGGTCAAAAATATATTATGCATCCACACAAGACCATGACTGACTCGAACCAGATTTTTGCTTCTTGTTTGCGAACTTCGCAATAGTAACTGAGAGAAACGAATTCGAGTAGAGTTTCGGGTGGACGCAGTTATACTTACGAAGTTCGATGATCGCAAACCGAAAAAAAATTCTTATTCGAATTCGTCATTCTCAGTCATGGATACATATTTATTTGGCTGATTCGAATAATCTAAGAAGACTCAAGCGGGGGAGTTCGAATAGTTTCAGATACTTCTTATATAAACACCTGGTATTCATTGTTTGACTTCGCCTCATCTTATTCTACATGACGTCCTTTATTTAGTCTCCCTTGTACCTGGAAGTTGTAGGAAGTAAATAAAGGAGCATTTTTGACTGGGTATTTATTTGGTCATTTTAGGTCAAAAAAGGTTTACCTTCGTTTTCTCAGCCAGAGAAAGAAAAACAAGCTTAGCACTAAGAAAAGAAAATTGGGAAGGGATAATAGAATAAAGAAAGTAAGCGGAAACAAGCTATNTTAGGTCAAAAAAGGTTTACCTTCGTTTTCTCAGCCAGAGAAAGAAAAACAAGCTTAGCACTAAGAAAAGAAAATTGGGAAGGGATAATAGAATAAAGAAAGTAAGCGGAAACAAGCTATTTTTTTTCCTCTGGCTACCTTATCCCCCAACAACTTCCTTGCCGCACGGGTTTCCAGACAAAAGTTTTCTTTTCAAAATCGTCTTTACAGGCAATTAAATCAAATCCTTTTTTTCTTGTTAAGAAACTACTCCAACCTTTTTAAAAAAAATTGTAGCTGAAGCCTACATAAAAAGACTATAATAATAATAAACTAGAATAAACTTTATCAATATTTTGCCTGGAAATTTTGAGTAAATCTTTGCCAGATTGAGTGCACTAGGTCTGCAGTGGATGTTTTGGCCTCGTTTTGTTTTCCTGTTTTAATCTACGCGTGGGTGGCTCGAAGTGGTTTTTTATCACCTACAAAAAAACCCATCCCAAATGTTTTACCTGTTTAGGGTTGATCCATAAAATATGTCACGTGGATTTAAAAGTTTTTTTTTGTGAATGGACGGAAAAAAGGGATTTTGGGAGTGAGTCTAAAAAGACGACGGGGTTGGCTCTGAGGCCGAAATGAGTGCGCGAGGAGGCCCGATGGAAGCTGGTGGGACTCGTCTGTCGGCTGTGTGGGAGGGTCCACTCGGGTGACTAAGTCCAGTCGTCTGATTGCGACTAATTCCCATGTCCTCATTTTCGATAGCTTCCTTAAATATCCCATTTTTAATTTACGTGACGTAATTTACGGACGACCCCTTAAAACCAGCTCTAGAAGGGATTTTTTCAGGATGGTCTATTATTTGTAAATTTACGGTGGTTGAAAATTTGTTTATTTTCTAACATGCTCTACACGTCTTCGATCTTGTGACCTTCGTGCTGTTCTTCTCAAAATGTTTTCTTTTTTTTCGTTTTCTTTTTTGCAATGTAATTTTCAATTGAAAACGGATCAGCGCGAAATAGAAAATCTTTTTGATCCTGTCTACATGCAAAAATGAAATTCGCTCATGAATAGAGCTGTCTCACGAGCGTATCATTCATCATTGTTGACACACTCAAAGATCTTCTGTCACCATCCCAATAACTCAATCCTTTTTTTCGATTTCTCCTCCAAATATGGTCGACAAAATAAAGTTCTACTTTTTTGAGTCTACAAAACTATCGAGGTCAAAACCCGATGGGGTAACTTAAAACCTTCCTCGTATAAAACAAATAAAACTTGTTAACCTGACCGATCCACGAAGCTGTGAAATAATGCGGAAGAAACATTTTGTAATTGAAGGAAGCTCTCAAAGGAGGTTTCAAAAAGATGTCATTTGAGTTTCCAGGAATAAAACTCAGCGATTTTAGTAACAAATCAAACGTCTGGAACAAAGTAGCGCAGGAGAAACACGTGACCTTCGACCCAGCTTTCTGAGTGATTGGCCTTTTATAGTTAATTTATCCCTTTCTTAACCAAATTTTTGTAACCGATTAATCATGCATCGGACTAAATCCTTTACTACAAAACTCTTAATCTTATTAATGATTAAGTCCCCAGAATAAATCAAATTTAAGTCCTGCTTCAGTCCAATTCTGCCTACATCACGAAAACGTTCACAGTCAAACATTTTTTGTGCCACGCGGCTACGCCGTGACGTGGGATTCTGGAAACTGACTTTTTTTTCTTATCGTTGGTATTTTTAGCAAGTTTTTAAAATGATATTTTCTCTAGATCTGACAACACAAGATTTACAGAAAAACCGGTTATTTGAAAAGACAGACAGACAATCTGTTAGTACATTGTATACATTTTTGCTTCTCTCTACAATAAAAAGCAATCTTATTGAGAGGAAATCTACATGGAATGTTTTCAAAGCTGAAAGTGTGCACGCATCCGGTTGTAAATTAAAATAGACCGTGTAATGATACTTTTTTACATTATCCTCATGTTTGACTCCTTTTTCCCGTTTGACCAGCTGCCGCCGACATTTTTTTTATATATTTTGTCGCCGAGATTTTTTTCTTGTGTGCACAGCTTGGTGGCAGCTGCTCTGGAGAAAGAAAGAAAAAAAAAACACCCCCACCGTCACCGTCCATAAAAGTCACTCCGAAACAATTTGAGTGTTGGGTGTGTGGTATGGAAAAATAGGTGTCATTACGAGATTGTTTGCTCGCAAACTTTTTTTTTCCAGGAAAAAAAAATATTAACAGGAGATGAAAGAGGATCATAACAGGAGAATAATTCCAGCGAATGGATTCTCCAGAGAGAAAGTTTGGTTATTTTCCAGAGAGCTTTTGTTGCTATGGAAACTATCTAAAGTAAATCTGTTTTGTGCAAAAAATAATAATAATAACACGGATTTTGTTTTCTAGCTATAAGGTCACCGAGATGCTTCGTTAGCCATTGCTATATGGCTACTAAAATGATTTGATGGTAAAAATGTTTTTGTTTTTTGGTGGTGCGATAACTTCCGTTCCGTTCCTTGCGAGTAAAAAATAAACTTTAAAATTTGGAATATGGCCTATAAGAGTGTATTGAAATGAAGGACGATTTCGAAAATGGGACCTTTAGGACCCTACACAAGGCACCTGCAGGCCCTCGCATATACTACAAAGGTCAAGATGATTTTTATGGCAAACAAAAGCTACTAAAAGAGCTCGATGAAAAACCCAGATGTCATCCCCTGGGCGAAGAGGAGGCTTCGATTTTGTTATATCAAAGATAACTGAAACTGAAGTCTCAATAAGAATGCGATGGCTAGTTACAACTTGTTGTTTTTGACTTGTTTTCAGATGGGCCCTGTAGAACAAGTCCTTCCAAAGACACCTGTAGGTGCTCGAAGATTCAACAAAGGCTCAATGGCAAACGAGACTTATTGAAGGAGTATAACTGAAACTGAAGATTTTTGCAATTAGAATGCAAAGGCTAGTTACAACATTGCAATGTTTTTTTAGTAAAAATATCTTGGAGTTTTTATTTGTTCTCCAGAAACAACAAAATCTTGCCTTAATTGCTTCTGCCTACTTAAAACTTCGTAGACTTGGGGAATACGGGCTTTTGTTTTGCTTTAAAAAAGTTTCGGGAAATTTAATAAACAAAAACTAGTTTGGTATGTGCGTGTCCATTCCTCGTTAGGAGTTTTTTTCTCTGTAATTATTCAATTTGTACGGAGGACGATGGCCTTAATTAAAACAATCTGGGCGAAGAATTAAAACACCCACACATGCAATACAAGAAAATTTTCCCTCTACAGAATGGTTTTTTAATACAAAAAAAAACTGTAGCTAAACATGAACTGAAATATTTATTCTAAGCAAAAAAAGTGAAAGTTTGCGTCCCGGTGGAAGAACAGACTAAAATAAGATTCAAAGATTATTAACCATGAATAATGGTTATTGAAAACACTGTCGGAGTTTATTACGAAGCTGAACTTTGT
>JAAXOA010000426.1:0-24086 GCA_036561885.1 Salina celebensis
ACCGCTCTTACGCCCACGCACAGCGTGGTCGTCAAAGATCCCCTATGCCACGCGAAAGGGTTATGTGAGACGATGCTCTCCCATCATTTTATCAACTGATCCCTTTTTATATTTTCAACAGAGCTCAAAACCCACGTGGAGAAAATTCCCAGAAAAGAAAAGAAATGTAGGAAGTAGTATGAAAGTTTGGGTAACGGCTTATTTGGTAACTGGAGAAAGTAGTAACGGCCGGTACGAAAAATAGTATGTAGTTTGGTATGTGTAGGAAAGTGTACTTTGGGTAAAAGTATAAGGAGGGGGAAAGTGAAAATGTATGATTGGTGTATACTGGATAAAATAAAGTTAAAAGGAAAAAACATTTTCATTACATTTTCTTCAATCTTTATTTAAAAAATAACATCCTTAGTGAGTCTTTATTTTCTTTACGTCAATTCAATTTACATTTAACATTGGATTACCACGTCAAGCACTAAGTGGGGACTTCATGTGGGCACACGTGAACGAATTATGGAGAAGGCAATCACAGGTCGAGCCGTTGAGGAGCACGCCGAGGACGTCCGGACCGTCGAGGAGTAGGAGGCCCTAAGGAGACACAAACAAGGTAAGATTACATGTTCATATATATATGTATTGTATGATGTATAAAAACTAAATCTGTATTTTTATGCATACCCTGGTGAGCTGGAGGGATTTCCGCCTCTGGAACTTCGGCAATAGCCTGGAGAATGTCCACCGCCGCTTGTGGGATCGCGACCACAGCCTGAGGAACTCCAACCTCCAAAACGGCAGCAGGACCTTCGCCTGGAGAAGGCGAAATGGGGCAATCCTGGAACTCGTTGGATGACTCTGATGGAGTCAGGTCCATGAGGTCCCTAACAGGAGTCATGATGGCGGAAATGTTGTCTTGGTCGTCATCGTCATTTTCAGCGGTCCCCTGCTTCCAGACCTGCATGTCGTTTCCTTCGGAGGAGGAAGAATCCGCCAAGGAAGGAACTGGGAAGCACCGCTCACCATTGTCGTCATCGTCTTCTTCATCGTCGCCTGGCTCTGGCAAGTCACCGGCGAAAGGGTCGAAGACTCCCAAGACTTGCTCCTGGCGAATTTGGACGTCATCGTCGTCCAACTGGTCCAGTCCCCGTTCACCGCCGTCGCCATCACCACCTCGGTTCCCTCCCTCTCCTTGCCCCAAATTGAGTACCACCGCCACTACCGCACCAACAAAGACGACAACTCCAAGAAAGATCCCTACGATCCATAAAACACCTGAAAATGAAACATATTTTATTTAATTATCTTCAAATCACGACACATTTAATTAAATATGATTGCATTGATAATACTTTTTTTTTTATTTTCAGGTTAACTTACCAATGCCAGCCGAGACATTTCCAGGAGACGGAGTTGGAGAAGTTGGTAAGGATGGAGCTGGGGAAAAAGTTGAAGAAGAAGGAGCAACTGGACGAGCGGTTGTCCCACGACGAACCGGAGGACACATGCCGGAGGACCCAGGACCCAAACGGTAAACCTAAAAAAGTATCAAATTTGTCAGGTGATTAAATATTTTGATTCCTGCAATTCACTAGCAAGAAACGAAATATTTAATCACCTGAAAATACTCTTCCATATTCCAATTGTATGGGAAACACACTCCCACATCCTCTTCTGTCCGAAGCCAAAAACTGCAGGCAGCTTCCACACAGGCCTTGCAGCCGTCAAAACGCAAACACTTAAGGGAAACAAAGGTAAAAACAATTAAATTAGGCCAATTAATTATTTAATTAAAGCTTACCCTTGAAGGATTCATCCCGAAGTTTTTTTTGCTGGTTAGCAACACAGTCACTTGCAAAAAGTTTTTTTTACACACAATGCATGTGTTCCGACGAAGCGGTTGCTTCCTTTGTGTTCAACGTTTCTGGCGATAGCACATGCATTGCAAATTTGTGTGTGGCGCCGATACGGGGAAAGTGAGACAAGCAAAGCCATGCTAACATGTAAATCAAGCATTGCGAAAGAGATGAAAGGATTTATGAATGAAGTAATCGACTATTAAATGATGCAAATATGAAGAAGGCATGATTTAAAATGTGTCAGGTATGAACAGAATGCGACAATGACGGTGATAGTGGTGACAGCCTTACAATTTTGCCATTTTATATGAAAATATTTGAGTCAAACACAGTATTATATATTTACAAAATTTACAATTTTTTATTTTTTTTAAACACGACACAACATTAAAAAAGGCTAGTGAGCAAAAAAGTTCACTAACCACATTATTCAAAAGTAACAAGTTAACCAAGTGGTATGCACAAATATTTCGTGCAATGACAGTACAAACCTACAAAAATATCTTGACCTAACCTATTTTTCTTAAAATTAAATATAATTTCTCCTCTTATAACTATTCCATAACTAATCTATCAATATTTTTTTCAAAAACTAAAAGCAAGCTTTAACCCAAACATTTCATTGACTAGATAATGACAAGTTGTTAATAATATTCAGTATATTGTGAAACATGACTTCACTCAAATTTACTCTATTGGTATCAATGAAGCTAATACTTATTACACTACAAATCCAAATTTTTTCTACACATTTCAAGCAAAGCGGTGATGGTGACACCATGTTGCCCGACATCTCTATAACAGTGATAAAATTACCGGTACCGTGCTTTAATACACATTTGTGAGCAAAGTTTAATAATTGCTCAAATATATGTTGGGACTCAGACAAAAAACTCAAGTTTGTTTTGCTGTTAGGCAAATCATTAAAGTTTCCTAAAATCTGACGAAATTTTAAGCGAACATCTACAAACTGTAGGAAACAGTGCCAGTTAGTTTCCATGATGCTTTTTTGTTATGTAGCCACTTCTGTGGCGAGACAACCTGACATGCACTGTTTCCAGACGAGAACTAAATCGTTAGCCAAAAACCCAAACGCATTTGCAAATTTAAGTG
Organism: Salina celebensis; assembly: GCA_036561885.1. Taxonomy (NCBI): domain Eukaryota; kingdom Metazoa; phylum Arthropoda; class Collembola; order Entomobryomorpha; family Paronellidae; genus Salina; species Salina celebensis. The sequence continues at coordinate 2,961 of JAAXOA010000426.1, forward strand.
GCGGTCTCCACTTTGGAAAATTCAGATTTACCAGCCGTTTAACTACTAGCCTTAACATCCTATGCTGACAAACAATACATGCGCCATTAGTACGACAACGCTCTAAACATCTCTTGTGAGTAGCGATAAGTTCAGAGTACAATGACTTGGAATCTTTCAAAAACTTTTTTACTGGTATTTTGGCTACATAGGTGTACCTGGAGGCTACTGGGTAGTAAAGTTTTGAAAATGCCGGGAAGCAACTTTGGCAATCGTCTTGGTATTTAATTAAAGCTTTTTCAAAAGCTTGTTTTCTCTTGGAATCAAATTTTAGGAAACTAAAATCTATTGCCGTTTTTGGAATATCAAACGAGTTACTAAAACTACCATCAGTCTTATTACTAGTACAATACATACTATATATGAGTCCACAGTTTATGCTCTTTTACATTTACAACATTCAATAAAAACTTCAAAACTATCTACAAATAGCTCATTAACAAATGGCAATTGCTCATGGCTTAAAATATGCCACTGTTTTAAAAATCTAGTTACGTGGATAGTAAAACTTTTAAGTGTCGGGCCACACAAATATTTCATCCGACGATTATTATGAGTATTTTTACAAGTCTTGAAATCTTCAAAAATAAAACTGAACGCTATTGCTAGTTTTGAAAAAACCATGGGCTGAAAAAAGTAGTTTGTATCATTCAGCAAACTGCCAGGATACGCGTCACAAGTAAATCTATATACACGCCTTGAAAAAAAGTGAAAACAATTTATATGTAGGCTATTTGGCACAAATCGTAAAACTAATCTACTTATTTCTAAGCTATCATTATTACTATCACTATTTAGTGGTACTAAGGGGAGACATACAGTGTCGGGTACGGTTGTTGATACTTCGTCACACATTATTTTACAAAACAAAATTACATTTGCTGGTCATTATTGATATAATTCATAATGTCATTCCAGATGGAGTCATTTGGGTCGAAAGTAGGAAGAACGAACGATTCCAGTTGTGATGCCTCTGCTACTGTTTCTCCCTGGAGTTGCTCCTGAGGCGCGGCAGGAATTTCGTCTGTTTCATCGACTCCCTCGTTAAGGTTTTCTTCTTCTCTTGGTTCTGCGACTAGGTTTTCATCCTGAATTTCTAATTCATCGTCCGAAACGGGTTCAGTCTCGATTCTCATTATGTATGGTGGAGAGTCCCTCACCACGTCATGTCCAACGGAAACACTATTGAAATTTAAAGATTGATTATTAAAACCAGTAGACGTTATTGGTACTTGAAAGGGAACCTCTACTCGTAACTGCGGCAAAGAATGCCCAGTATCTACGCGAATTGCTTCGCCAGCGTTACCATCACCAGTCTGGTGATCGTTATTGTTGACGTCTACGTTGGTTTCCGGAGGCCCACTAGCGTCATATGTCTCCTCCGTTCCGGGACTCTCCACAAGTTGGTATTGGTTGTTAAAATGTTGCGTGAATGTTTGCACTGAAGCGTCATAAAAGCTTGATATATTATTGAAGAGACGCTCTGCTACTGTATTTGGCCATCGCAAGTAAAACTCCGACGTTATCCGCCGGAAACACTGCAAACAGTTTGAAATTTCAGTGTTATGGACACAGTACTCAAGAGAAGAATCATTGTTGCAAGACTGGGCTGTTTGTGACGATATTGGAGAGTCGGGTTGGTACTGAGATTCAGTTATGGTTACTTCCTCAGCTGGCTCTGGAACAGTCAAAGGGATCTCCAGGTCAATATTTGGCGGCCGCTCTTCGCTTGTTAAATAGGATGGCTTTGTGAAGGAAGCAACTGGTCGAGACATTTGCAGCTACTGAATAAGGAACCAAGCCAATACGTAAACCTGTACAAAAAAAACAAAACAAAACAAAAAACTTGTTAAAGCGTAATAGTTACAATTCAAAATTCATATCTTCGCTTAAGGCTGTCATTAGACTTGGGATAACAACCAAATGACTGACACACTGTATTTGTATTTGGGAATTGGGCTACTTTCTCTTTTATGTTATCATAGAAGCGTGCTACTAACTCTTCATTTCTGTCGAGATTCTTCGAAAAATAAGATATTGCCCGCCGAAAGGGTGGCTTAAATAATCTATGGTAAGTAAAATATATTACAAATAACGAACAGGATGGACTGCTTGAGCTCTGGTGAGCTTTTCTATTATAATGCACAACTGGGTAAGGGTGATCAATTAAGTAATAACTGGGGGGGCGAGACAATGAATCATAAAAATCCGAGACAATTCCATCGTCGGAATAGTATATAAAAAATACAACCCAATGAGATCCTTCCTCTTGGTCTTTAGATGAATTTGCAACTACAATTAAACTGCGGCCCATGTAGTAAATATGGTTTACGTACTCCCTGGAAACAACATAAACTTCGCAAGCGCCGCTGGCAACGTACTCTAAACAATGATGCAGGGTTTTTGCGTCCATGTTTACGAGATATGCTCTAAATTTATGTCGTCTTTAACGAACACATTAGTTTTATTGAACTGAACTATGCGAGGAAAATGGGTAAACACGACACAGGCTAAGTTTTCTGTAGTGTTTGTGGAGAAAGAGAGTTGGATGCGAACCTGACCTTGTCTGGAGACCGAGTAACGGTCACGTTTGCCGTTAGATGTATTTATAAGCGGCAAAATGAAATAATTTTGCTTACAAAATTGCTCCTTGCTTAAGTCGCATGCTGGAAGACCTTTCTCATTTTCAATTTGCAGCAATTGATTATAATGTCTTATATAATCATTGTCGGAGACAGAAAATCTAGGAGAGTTAAAAAGAACGTCGTCGCCATTTATAGTAAATCGATAACCATTTAAGTTATGGGGAAGAAAGCTAAATGGGCATTCGTTATGAGCTCCATAGTATGCTGTTGCTTTCACCAGGCCCATAGCGCAAAACTGTGGAAGTGAGTTAAAAAGAACTTCACTTGTATAGGTAAGCATGCCTTTGGGCACAATGAAAGCGGTGCAGTTACGGTCAGTGATGGGATATGACATCATAATGTTTTTGTTAATTGCTGCTTCGTAAACTAAATCTACCTTAGAGTGGGCTACTACTTTGCGTACATCTAGGACCGCCTTAAGCACTGATAAGCGTTCTTGAAACACTTCTCCAGTCGCCAACACTTTAGAGCTGTTAAGATAAAATGTGTTAGGTGCTATCCTATATTTCAAAGTTAATGAGTGGCCAGGAGCTAAAAAACGAGGAGTATCAAAGAAACCGTGAAAAATAGGAGCACACACTTCAAACGAACTGGCCTTTGCTAATTTTTGCAACTCTTTGTAAGCCGAATTTTCAGCGTCGAGAGCGGATTCTTTGTCGTTAAGGAATAAACCAGCCAAAGGACCCTTTCTTACAATCGTTTCAGTTGAATTAAACAAAACTTGCTGATAGTAGGAGCTGTAAGAATACAAATCTCCACCGTTGCACAAATTTATTCCATCCAATTTGATATCTAAGGCCTGGAAAAAAGTTGAAATAATACAGTTACCAATTGCTGTTTTAGTTGCTGCGGGTAGACTGGATCCGTCCTTTGTGACTGCTTGTAAAGTCAAAATTAAATTTATTTCAGCTAGAGCAAGCCACATAGCTGATGGGGGAATATGAAATTCAAGGATGTCTGAAGTTTGTGTCTGGACTGGAATCTGTTCATATTCACTATTTAGGATACTCACATCCGAAGCTAAAGTTGAAGTAAGATCAAAATGGCTGGTGTTGTAAGTAGGCGCTTTCGTAACTTTCGCATCCGATTCAATCTTACGACGTTTAGACGACTCCATGATGAATCCGATTTTACCGTGATCGTTTTTTACCTTTCACTGACTTGCTCTTTTTTCCTGCCCTTTTAATTTTCCGTTTGGGTTTTTTAGTAGAGCGTCGACGCTTTGGTGTAGCTTTGCCAAGAGTAAACTTCAGACTGTGGCTCCTTCGCTTGCCTCCGTAACCTATTTGTAGTTTTTTTTTGTTTCGCCGTTTTTGGGGCTTTCGTTTTGTTGATGTTGGCTTTCTGCGTGTTGATGTTGGCTTTCGACTTCGTCTGTGTCGCACTGGTTTAGTTTTTACTGAACTAGATATATTCAGTGGAGCTAGGTCCGCTGGGAGTGGTTCTTGGTTATCCATTTTTGTTGTTAGACGACAAATCGTTTTTTGAAATGTAAAACACAAACGTTAGGTGAGCTATAAGGATCGAGAAATGACTTGTTATCACCTAGAAGTCCAATTGATATCTGGCCGGTGAACTCTCTGTCAACTGGCTTATAAATCAAATTTTTTGCAGTATAATGGATACGGGTAAATTCTGGATTTTCATCTCGTTCCAACACAGAAAGAATTTTTTCTAATGTACCTGCGTACCACTCTGGTTTTAACAGATTACATACAACTAAAATTTTTGAACACTCAGCCGGAGGTGGCACTCCCGGCTCTGGAATCTCATCAACAGGTTTTGGAGGCTTTATTATGCTCTCCGGAACAGTAAAGGAACCGTCATTTTCAAAAATGAATGACTGATTTTGACCTAAGTATGAGTTCAAAAAGTGGCTTAGCTGAATCCTAAGATCCCCCAAGCTATCCCAGACTATACTTTTGCTGGACTTTTTAAGGAGCATGTTTACATGTAAGCCTGCATTTCTCATGGTTAGTACTATACTGGAAATGATAGAACTTAAATTTGGTGATGCTTGTAATTGCGGCAAGGAGAGCTCAACAGATTTTCGTTTGGCGATATAAATTGACCCAACGACAGTGTCTGTAGAAATGTTATCAAAAGCTTCTAAGTCAGGAGCCGCCGTTGCCGTTGTTCTTCCGCTTGGGAAAACATTGTCGGAAAAACCAAGTACCGATGCAAAAGATTCCGACAGTTGTATGTGGTATCCTTCTGGAGGATTACATTCTGCTGTTATTGAAGTGATAACTCCATTGTTTGAATTAAGTGTAAAATTCAAAAATAGTTTTTTCTCAAAGCACACATCATTGACATGTCCCATGAACGCTACAAACTCACTTTCTGTTTTTGATTTTGTAATTTTTGTTTCAATAAAATCCAACTTTTCAACTATAAACTTATGTTCATTTTTGTCAAGATTAAAAAATTGCTTTGGAATTACTGGTGTCTCCTCAGGTGGGGGTTCTAACACAGGATCTTTTTTACGTTGAAATCTGTCATAATAAGTTAAGGAAACTAATGCAACCTCATAACCACATAGGTTTATGTGTTCTGAAAATTTATTTGCAAACATGTATGATGTGTTATATGGAAAAAAATCCATACACTGGTTACTTACTAGTGTAACTGAAAAGTTGTGTTCCATGGTGCTTTCTCTACTCGTCCGGAGACGCTAAGCTTAATTCTTGATCAACAAATGTCTGATCTAAAATCTTTCCGTCCTTCGCCTGCAGCCGATAACTAAACACTGGCCACGATGGGACAATATGCACTACTTTATACACTTCTCTGCTGAATTGTGGTCTATATCCTTTGGCAAAGGAATTTAATTTGACAGGAATACGCACATAGTTCCCTAGTTGATAGCGATGTGGCTTTCTTTTGCCCTGCCTAATTATTTTCCTATATAAATTTTGAAAAACAATTTCAGAGTTACTGGAATTAATTTCATTTGGTTTATATAGTGTGGAATGGTGCTTTGTGTTATTATGACGTAGTTCTAGTGCCTTTAAAAGTGTATACCATTGCACTGAGTTGTTGTAGGATAAATTGCGGTATATGATTTGTTGCAAATCCTTGTTCAATTTTTCGCATGTACTTTGTTTCTGGTTGTGCATAAAAACTCGATGTTCAAAGTTATATTTTTTAAGCAGATTTTGCACAGACAAATTTACGTACTCTTTCCCCTTGTCCGTTCCCAATATCTTCAATTCCTTGTTCCTTTTACATACCCGCTTTATTGCTTTCTCCAGCGCCAGTGCAGTTTCCGGTCCAGACTTATGGGAAATCGCTTCGAGTGCAATTTTCTTGCTAAAAACATCTTGGAAAACGAGAATATAACGATAACCACGGTTTTGACGGGGGTGTTCCATGGTTATCAAGTCGGAGCAAAACAGGTAACAAACTCGGTGCACTATAATACTTGGACGCGGGTATCGTTTTCTTAATCCTTTGTGCATTGAATAAGCTTCGATTTTGGAAAGAGAAGTTTCAAGTGCTCGCAAATCCTGAGCATTACCTCGGCTTTTTGCAAATGCCGTCAGGCTACCGTATCCTCCATCGCTGAGTATGTTGCTCCATTGCCTTCTAACTAAACTATCCGAAATGGGAATCTTCTTCTTCTTCGCCTTCCTCTTCCTTATCTTCTTCTCTTTGGTGGGCCTCATTTCTATGCTTTTTTGCTTTCTTTTTCCTATTTTTTTGAAGTCGCTTCAAAGCAGAGAGTTTCTTCTGGACTTTGGTGCAAAAAAGTTTCACTGGTACTTCAAGAGCAAGTAAAGTATTCAAAAATGTCGAAAGATGTTCAGGTTCGGAACCTTTGCCGGTAACAGCGAATGCACTGTGTGAAAGAACGTTTAAATTTTTTGGAAGCTCCGTCGAACTCTGAATACAACCAAGCAGATTCCAGCTATTTCCTACAGATGCCAAGTACATTAATATCTGTCGTATTTTTTTTGAAACTTTTTTCGGATACTCTTTTACATCTACTGCTGCTTCCGTTTTTTTAAGCATATATGTTTCAAATGTAGCACTGTCTACAAGATAAAATGTTTTAACATGAACACACGACATTTTGAACCGTTTCTTCAACCAACTTTTTCAGTACGTAACAAACTGCTAAGTGGGTACTCTTTTCGCAAATACCTATTGTTCGCCGGATTCTATCCTCTTGCCATTTTCGTAAACTAACTAATCTACGTAATGCTGTACAAACGCTGCTTTTACAAATAGTATTATAAGTCTTTACACAAACAAAAATACTTCTTAACTCGTCTGATGTAGCTTTCCGAATGACCGACCTAAATTTTTTTCCCTTCATATGAATAAGCGCGTGTAACCAATCAAAATGGATTAGCACGTGTTCGATCATTGTAACTGTTTGTATATATTTTTACCCCTTCACTTGGAACCACACTACTCCGGACTCTCAAATACTCGCTTGTCGTCGGGTGAAAGCTTACAAATAAATAACCGTATGGTTGAGACGTGCAGTCTTTATATGCTTCATACAAGAACCTAGAGTCTCCCCCCAAATTCCGAAAAAAAGCTGAAACCTGAGACTCGTGGAAGGACTTGAACATCATCATGTGACTACAATTTACAGTCCATGACTTGCCTGTTCTTGGGAATAGTAATTGTGAATTAAATATTAAACTACAGTTACGATGATGACAGATTTCTAGAAACATACGGGTTATGAACTTGTTGTTTTCTGACTCTAAAGCATTAGTAAGGTAGTCGTCTATTATTGCACATGTTGAAGAACTATCTTCTAACTCTTTCAAAAAATCTTCCTTGTTATTAACTAATATAACAGAGTCATCTACCTCCCTTGCTCTTCTAAAGACTTCTTGATCGTAGTTAAAAAATATAATAGCTTTCTCATGTTCATTATTAAACACTTTGTCACGTTCTAACAAGATTCGCACAGATTCTGTCGATTTGCCACAACCGGACATGCCATAACACAAAATACTTGTGTATGCCTGAAGTCTAAGGTCTTTTTTAGTGTAGTCCATTGCGTTGTCTTATTTTTTCACGGTGTTCCGGTGTCAGCACTTCAGATATTGTGGCTTCCAATCTAACTCGGTCACACCTGACAAAGAACCAAAACGACTTTCTGTACTCGCGAAACTCGGGTCCCTCATAAACTGTAATGTGTGAGGTTTCACCAAACGTAACTCGTGTAATTGGTTTGACTCGTTTGCCTCTGAAGCCTTTGGCCATACTGAAACAGAAAAGAGAAAGTACATGCTTATAAATCTCTCAAACTGTAATGACCTCTTGGCTTAGATTCAATCTGTGATAACCAGATCCTATTTCCACCCATGCCATGAGAAAGAAATTGCCTTCTCCTATCTTGAATGTTCATTAATCCATAAGAATCCCTATCTAAAGACTTGTAATTAAAAAACCCGTCATTATGCCGATTGAGTACTTCAAGATATTTTTGGTGTGATACTTTTCTCTTACGGATACCCTTCGATATGACACATTTGGTACAGTTCTCTATCATATTATGGTTACATTCTGGATGCTCTTCTAAAACCGAATAACTCTTTTGGCGGAGCGACAAAAATTGGCGAACATGGAACGCTTCTAGTTTCCACCGACCTTCTCCAGAGGTATCACTTGCATCATAAAAAGGAAGATTTGGTGGCACTGTACTCAAGTCTAAAACATGCTTAATTTTTGCGAGGTCTCCAACAAAGTCCTCAACCTGACGAATCCGAATAAAAGCGGAATCTGTTACGCAGTATAAAAGGTCAGCCTTCGGACCCCATGTTACTTTCACTACGTTGTAAAAAAACTGGTACATTTGCAACACACTCGTTGCCAGTACATGATAGCTCATTAACATATTCTTAACTGGTAAAGTTTTTTTTCTTTTTATTACTATCATACATAAATTTTCAGCCAAAGCAGAGCCATCAATAAAGAGTCTACGAGATAAGTAACGTTCAGTTTGCTTTTTAGTAGTGGTAAACACAGTTTTTAAACTGTCTTTACGCTGCATAAACTTTCCTACCGCAAGATTTGGAATGGATTTCGCCACAAGTTTAAAAAAACTGTTTTTGCTTGTTCGGCGAAGCTGTATGCATTTTTCTGCGAATGTTTGTAGATGATTCGTAACCCTATAACTAATTATATCGTGTATGGCAACTAGCTGCATTCCAAATGAAATAAACAATTTCAGCATTTCACCTGATATCCAAACATATTTTTTGTCATGGCATGATAAGTCTAATGCTGCAGCTTTGGTTTCATACTCATCAAGCAAAAAGATATCCTTTTCAACATGTTCGTATTGAGTACTTTCTTTAGATAACCGACAATAACCATAAGGCAATGACTCGCTCCAGTCATGAAGAGAGTCTGGATAATTTAAGCTACATTGAATTATATAACGTGTGTCATCAAGGATGTCCAATACAGAAATAGAGAAGTTTTTTACTTCGTCATGATCCCAGTACTTATATGAATCATACGGCATTGGTTGTCGTAAAATTGATGCATATTGGGCATTCATGTCAACCATTAGGGCTTCAGAATTATCCGCAGTTTCAACATTATCATTAAGTCTAGCGCTTTTGAAATCCGCTCTTTTCACATTGGAAAGTGACAAGCCTGGAAGCATGCTATTTTCAAGAACCTTTAAAATACGAGCGTTGTCTAAAGTCTTATATTTCGTTTTTGAGTAGTAATGAAGGACAGAGAATGCATAGCTTGATATTGAAATGTCCCAAAATGGATTGAGTTGAAAAGCGGACATTGTAAATTTAGCATATTCTATTAACAATGACGCCATCCCATATGCATCAGTTTGCAGTGAAAGTTTTCCGTAATCTTCTAAGTTACTGCATGCAAAATAGCTATATGAATCTAAAACATGTTTGTAATCGTTAACAGAAAAATCATTCAGACAGTTAACATCTACGAAATTTTCAAAGTCGGGCATTTGCTTCGAAAAGCTTGGGTATGGTAAACCTCTTCTCAACAAAGAAAACTCTTCTTGATTTTTAGCAAGCAATTTCAAAAGATGTAAGTCATCGTCACTAACTGACTGAAAAAGTTTATGAAGGATTTCATTGTTCCAGTGGTTACCAAGGTCTAGAAACTGGACCTTGTTGTTTATAATTATTGAGCCAAAATTATCTGCGTTTTTTAAAGGAATAACGGTCACAGATTTAAGTCCTTTGTCGGATATATTTCGTAATATAAATCGTGCATGATAAGACAAGTTGTAACCATATACTGGAATTCGTTTTCTAGGTCGCATTAATATGTTACACATTTTATGACAATATGAAAATGGATTACCGGGTTCATGACCAGGAACCTGCTGTCCATATATAAGTCGTGAATGATGATCATGATTTGCAACCAAGTAGTTTGTTGTGGTTGCCTCTTCACCACAAACATAGCAATGAGTTAGTTTACTTAGCTCTTCCTTGTGTTTCTGTGTGACTTTAAGAGGAATTTGATTTTCCTCGTTTAATTTAAGATAGTAAAAACTGTGCATTAGCAACTCGTCCAGAAAATAATTCATGGCTGAGTCACCAATATACGTTTTGTTGTAGGTAATCTCAAAATTACTGTTGATTGCTATTAAACAAAACCCAATCACCTGTACATTTGTTGGCTCACCAGAATAAATCAAGCTGTATACAAAGAAAGTTGGGGGTATGCAGAGCTTGTAATGTTCATAAAATCTGTAGTATTTAGTATTTGGCAAAGTTAGATTGGCTAAGTTATTTTCAAAACAGTTTCTTTCGTGGCATTCATCATTTGAAAAACAAAAGCAAAATCGACATACATACTTATAGCCTTTACTTTTAACTGCCATTAGAAGATTTATATCAAGCACGGATACAGTATGATAATGGGCAGTATAACGTTGCCTAACTTTTTTTTCAAGATGACGACGAGATATTAAAAGTAAGAATGCACGATTGGTACACATAAGCTTTGTCATTCTACATGGAATAATAGCGTTTGCTTTCCTTGAAAATTTAAGAATCGAAATTGACACATCATTTACTAATTCAAATTCCTTCAACCCATTAAAATCTCTGTAAAATTCTGTTTCAGCTAATTCCATACTATCAACGTAATCACTCCAAGTAGTTTGACGCTCCAGTTTACGCCGAAGCGCTTTCTTGGCGGTACCACTTGCTGTGTTAATATTACGCCCATCAGCATCTAAAATAGACCTGTAATGTAAACAACAAGCTACACTGTATGGTAAGCACTTGCCATTATGTGTTTTTATATTAATTATTGCACGTTTTCTTGCTAAAAATGCGCTTAGTGGTAGATAACCCCTAACCATATGCAATTGCAGTTTTAAAAGAGATATTTCGCATTCTAGTAGTTTTCTTACTAATAATCCACTTATTTGGTGTGAAAGTAAATCACACACAGTTGCTACATATTTTGCACAATCTGTAATCTTATCTGAAATAAATTTACGGTTGGTAATTGCAAATGGAATGTTTGAATGTTGTTTTATGAGGTCCTTGTTTTCTTTTGGGCTATAGAACAAAATATCAAACTTTAATTTCAGCCTCAAAGCATTATGCACACGAATGAAACTTTCTACTAGTCGCTTTAATGGATCTCTAATCATCTCAACACCCTCTAAAATATCGGATATATCAAATCTTGAAAAGTCGTAGCCAAAAACAGCAATTGTATTGTCAAAAGCTCCCTGTTTTTGATAAAATACAGGGTTGTTGTCACTATCTAGTGGAATATCAATGGTATCCCCATACCCAATTTGCAGATTCTCAATGTTATCGGGATTATTTTCAGGAAATCTGCATCTATGATTATTTTTATTATAAAAGCGTAGCCCACACAAATTGCAGTTGTGAGCATCCTCAGCATGTGAATCAAGATCAAGGATGTTATCCGTGGAATAACTGCAAATTCCACATCTGAAGCACCGTCTTAAGGCGCCTCTCATAATGAAAAATGTAATTCAGAACTTACGGTTTATTGCTTAAACTTTTGAGTTAAGTAGTGTTTTAATTCTTGGTAGAGATGCACGTCACTTAAATCACTTAATTTATGATTTAATATTCCGGAGTAATAAATTTCGAATTCTTCGTAGGGACTAAATATGTGTATGGTACCTCGTTTTCTAATTTCACTTAATAACTTTTGAAGGCTAAGAGTTTCTGAAAACTTTTTGTTTTTCTCACATTCAATGCATATATTGCTATAAAGATAACTTTGCTGACAATCCTTGCAGTATCGACGGTCACAAATATGACAAGCATAGGTACGAAGATGCAAACAAGGCATTTTCACAAATTTACAAAATAGTCCTTTAATGGGCGACTCGAAATTATCATTAGATTAGAAAGCCGAGTAGTTCTCGATAGTCCAGTGTAAATTGATTTACACCAAGGTCTAAAGCCGTCAAACGAAAACACTGTCTTACTATAACTATGAGACTGCGCTCTATACACTGTTTGACCTTCCACGTTGCGCACTGCGATAAAACTGGCTTTGTATTTCTGATTGTTATGGATGCAGTATCCAAAATCAACTGAAGAGGGGATGGGAATAACCTTTTCACCTGGATGCAGGGACGGGCCACTATATGTAGGACATGAAACAAACACTATGCTTGGTATGGGATCTGTATCATTTTCATATAAAATATCAGTGACAGTACAAAGGGATGAGTTAATAAGGTTTGCAACTTGGCAAAAATTACGTGTAATTGATACATTTACACCCACACCGAGAAAGCAAGTACGGTAGTTTTTTGCACAAATTACACAATTAGGTGTAAGAACAGGAGTTATGCGTCTGATAGGAATATTTTTTGTCATAAGTACACACTCCGTCCAGGCTTCCGCCTGGTCGTTTGTTGCAAATATGTGTGGGGCATCTATAAACTCCCTCATTTCAGCATTTGATAATCTTGACGATAGTCTCGATTCAAGAAGTGAAATGTCCTTATCAGTAACCTTTCGGTTTCGGATGTTATTGAGTATGCCCTGAAATACCAAGTCGTCAGACTGGCGGAAGTTAACCGTGAGCTCGCACTGGAAATGCGGATTCTGAAACATGTGCAATATGTTTTTTGTTGTTTCATCAAAATCATCTTTTATTATGCTTTGCAAACTTCTATCGCAACAGTGATGCATCTGGGCGCCATCTCCGACTAATACTAAACTAAGCGGAAGTTTGTCCTTGGTTATGACCTTGGGAGGACACTTGGACTTAATGTTCCAAATACGCCGAAGTAGCATATTTATCATTCCAACTCCTGCTAAAAATACTTCGTCGCAAATTATGAGCTTTAACTTTTTAATCCGAGCTCTAGTCTTAGGATGTACTGGCTCATTTATTTGATCTTCATATGGTTTTTTGCAATTATATATTGACAAAAATGAATGCAGAGTCATGCCACGAGTGTTAATGCAACCTGAAGCAGTGGGTGAAATGATTTGAAATGGTATGCCTTCGTTGGTGAGCATGGCGCCAAAGCTAATAACCGTCTGTGATTTGCCCGCACCTGCGATCCCGGTTAAAACATAAATAGAATACTTTTTTTTCTTTGTTTGCAAAATTACTTTTTGCATGATTTTCACCGCGTTTGTCTGGCATGCACTAAGTGGTTTTGTGTGTGACAGGAATGGGAAAGGCTTGTAAATGGTGGAATCTTTAACGTCATTCAAAAAACCTTTTAAGTATTTTATGTTCTCCTTGTACTTTTTGCGAGCCCTACCAAAATCAAATTCCCTATCTACCAGTCGAGAGCCTAGCTTCTGTATCTCCATAGTAAAAGTTATGTATATGCAGGCTATCAGTACAGAATAAGAGAACTTGCTTAGGACTCGCAATTAATTAAATATTATTATGTTTTATGATAAATTAGCGGGTAAGTATTCACTAAAACGATTACAACTTTCCATCTACAGTTAATTCTGGCTGGAGGTGTTTGAATATATCAAGTAAACCTTTAAATTCTTCCAAAGAAATCGAGGTATTTCTACCTGCCCAGAGTAATTTTCCATTCTTGTAGATTTTATACTTGTCATTGCTAACTTCTTCCATTATGCGAAAATTTAGTCCAACTTTTCCGTGTAAATATCGTTCTCCTATGTACGGACACAACCGTAGATAGTAAACTCTAATACAATGTGGGCTGTTAAAAAAATCAAGTTTTAGTTGGTCTTCATATGTAGAAACCTCTGTCAAGCCTGCAAAAATACTTTCACCATCTTCATTTTTGCTTACAGACATGAGGCATTTCTCCATTGCAGCAATCAAAATATCTAATTCTTTCAGTGGATATTTGAAAACCTTTCTGTTTGCTCTAATATGTACAGTTCCATATGCAACCTTAACCATAACTGACCGACTTATAGTTTTAATGTCACCAGTTGACCAAAACAAGGGGTTTCCATCGAAAGTATTTTCGTTGGTTTTATCCCCATAATCCACATGACGAGCGGTTGAAGTGAAATTAAAATTAAGGGGTTTGCATGAATTGGATTCTTCGGTTTCCCAAAAACCTTTGGGATACTCTACAGTGTCGGATTTTTCAGTAGATTTCAGTTTTTTAAAAGTTTCATTATGATCTAAATCTTCTGAAGCTAGATTTCGTTTAAAATTATCCATTTCAAGTACAATTAAACTGCAACCTTTTTATAATATCAAATCGACTTTCCTACGCTAGTATAAAAAATCTTAAATGTAAGTTTAACGAACTTGAAATTGTTTTTTTACAAAGTAAACGATGATCAATATGCAAAACCTATAAATGCGATCGTAACTTAATATGTTCTCAAAATATTTTATGCTTGCTCACTATCAAAATTTGGATGAATCAGCAAATACTAATGTAATTGTTTCAAGTACAAATAAACTGCAACGTTTTTAAAATATCAAATCGACTTTCCTACGCTGGTATAAAAAAATCTCAAATATAAGTTAAATGAACTTGAAATTGTTTTTTACAAAGTAAACGAAGAACAATACGCAAAAACCTATAAATGCGATCATAACTTAATATGTTTTCAAAATATTTTATGCTTGCTCACTATCAAAATTTGGATGAATCGGTAAATACTAATGTAATTATTTCAAGTACAAATAAACTGCAACGTTTTTAAAATATCAAATCGACTTTTCTTCGCTGGTATAAAAAATCTCAAATGGAAGTTAGATGAACTTGAAATTGTTTTTTACAAAGTAAACGAAGATATGTTCTCAAAATATTTTATGCTTGCTCACTATCAAAATTTGAATGAATCGTTAAATACTAAATATAATTTTATGGGTACAAATGCGACATAAAGATACAAAGATACTCCCATTCAAATTTAAAATAGTGCAAGTAGTAAGTCTCCTTTGTCTGGATGATAAATGGCGATCCAGGACCAAAATCCCAAATTAAATATGATATACACAATAATAAGAAATCCTACGCAAACTTTACTCTTAAATTGTTCCCTGCTTTGTCTTGTAGGAGTTTGATCAGTGATAATCCCTAATTCCTGCATTTAAGCAAGGCTGTACCAGTTCTAATAATACAAATAATAATACGACCTTCATCAGAAGATGCTACTCGTGTAGTTTCCTATTGCCGCAATATTGCAATGCTCAATGCTCAAAAAAAGAAATTGCTATATACAAGCACGTGATCCCTCTGTCAAATATATAACGAACAGAAAAATGTTACAATACAAGGGACTAGTCGATATGAACCATGGATAGACAGTATTGTGAAGAGGGTTAGGAGTTAAAGGTAAGATATGTGACAAAAAGGAAGATTTTTTTTGTGCGTAGAGGTTTGTTTACGTGAAGCCTATAGTCACGATGCTTGCTACAGTTTTAAGCCTGTACCAGTTCTACTAATACAAAAAAATAATACGGCCGTCGTCAGAAGATGCTACTCGTGTAGTTTCCTATTGCCCCAAGATTACAATGCTCGATTACCAAAAGTGAAATTGCTATATACAAGCACGTGATCCCTATGAAATATACAACGAACAGAAACACTAAATGCTTGAATAGAATGCAGTAGTCGCTATGAACCATGGGTAGAGAATATAGTGAAGAGGGTAAGAAGTAAAAGAGACGAAGATTTGGAAGATGTTTTTTGTGTTAAGAGGTTTGCTTACCTGAAGCCAATAGTCTCACGATGCTTGCTACAGTTTTACGACTTCCGATAGCCCGGGTGGGTCCTTGAATGCTTACTGAAAAACAATATGTAAAAATTATTTTCTTATATTATTAAAAACAGTTTTGCTTAGCAACACCGAAAAATAATATCACTTCTAATGACACAAATACACTCAATAAACATTTAATACACTTAAAATTAAAAGTAAAACCTCTTACGTAATTAACAACTTGAAAAATCGTGTTGGTGATGAGCTTCTTTGTTGGTTGTTAAACTTGCAGAGTTATCACAAAAAGACGACAATCTAAAAGAAATAGCATAAATTCTACGAATTATTATTTATAGATACTTTTTCCTATCACTCACCAAGAACTTACGATATGCACAAACTGTCAACTGTTAACTTTATACTTAAGCACTGAAACCATGAAAAATATTATATATATAGCGTACCTATACCACACGACTTACAGAAAAAATCAGAGCTGCAGAACTAGAAAAAACAATCCGATGCGTACGAAGCCTGGAACGAAACTGAGCCCTTGTGCGAGAAAAGGGTTGTGTCGATGCAGTCCGAGCGTGAGTTGAAACTTATGTATAGGTCGTGTAAGGGGCTGTTCTCTTGGCGTTATGAAAACTTGGCAACACCACAGTGTATGAGAAATGATTATGTTGTGAAAAACAGCACTGAAAAGTGGAAGGGGTTGTTCTCTTACTACAGCTTTCTGAAAGCTTGGCAACACCGCAGTGTACGAGAAATGATTTTGATGTGAAAAAACAGCACTGCTGAAATTGAATCTTTAATCCGGCTATTATATCAACTAAAAAAAATAACCACCCAACCGTAAATTGAACCTGGGTACGTAGTTGAGATTGAATGTGAGACAACGATTAAATCCGCATTGTTCATTTATGCTTTAAACTCCATGAAATGTCCGTTCCCACGAAAGTTTTCGAAATGAGAGTTCCCACAAAACTTTTTACTGAGAAGTTCTTTTTAAAACTCTTTTTTTACTGTTCGTAAAATATAGATCTGCTTTAATAAAATTCAATACAAATATACCTTTAAAAATATAATACGCCGCCGAGTAATACGCCGTTAAAATAATTTTTTATAATAGTGACAACAGCGAATGGAAATCTTTACTGAATTTTTTACAAACACCTGGGTAACAAAATGCGGGACTAGTTACCCCGAACACAAAATGTTGCAAGTCAAATGTACTGTCCCGTGTCATCGCGACGAAAAGTTCTGCTACATGGCATATTTGCTTCTGAAGCCGCACCTTAAAAAATGCACATAATGTTCAAATAAGAATGCTTTTTCATCAATAACTTTTTAAAAATTATGCTTACAATTCTTTTAGTACTGGAGGATTCTTGAAACAAATTGGATGAAGCGCAATAGCTTGACCCTTCTGGAAAGGAGTGAGCCCATTCCTTTTTTCCCTTTCCCGACCGCCTACATTTACGTCTATATGATTTTATAATTTTGCACTCTTCTTTCGCTCCCCAATAAGCGAAATTCCACTGCAGCCATGATACGTCAAAACCATGCAAGGAATCTTTGTTGCGAGCTGTGAGTAGAGCAAGCTCGCAAAGTGCAGACTCGTACTTGAATTTTAGGGATTCCTTTGAGACCTTTAGAAACAAACCATTGCGAAAAGAGTGGCTAGATTAGTCTCGTTTACCATAATATTTATTTCATTATAAATGACTTATGAATACTGAAAAAATGTACTTACGTTTCCGCAAAGGAGGGTTTTTGGAATGCCAGAAAACAATTTTACTTTTTGTTTGGGAATCCCTTCCACAGAATGCGTATAGTTAACCTGCCCAATCGCTTCTTCTCCTGATTGCGATTCCAAATACTCAGGTTCCAAAGTCCCTTTTGGCAACATGGAAGATTTTGGAGCTGAGTGGAGATCCGGCGGAGAAGACTCGGGAGGATGTGTGGGCGAAGGAGTGGTTGAGCTGGGCATTAACGGTGAAGTCTTGAAGACAGGATGCAGGTATGATGGAGGAGTTCCCGTCCAAATTACCCCACGAGAAGACAGATAATTAAATTGCGAAGTAGTAGTTGTTGGGGAAGCTTCTGTTGCTTTTAAAGTAGAAGTCAATTCAAGAGAGGAATTTATTGAGAAACCTCGCGGCCCTCTCATCTCGGAAATTGCGGAGGGAGTACCGGAAATGTCGATTCGTGGCATGTAGGAACGAGCAGCAGTAGAGTTTGAAAATGAAGGCTTTCCCCGAGCGTCCCCATGAGTCAATTGGGGATGGCTGGTTGATGTAATTTGAACTGTAGTATGACTAGAAGGAAGTTTTGTAGAATTTTCAGAGAAAACTGGAGTTGTGTTGAAAATTGGCGGAGGAACACTTATAACGGTACGTAGATGTGGAGGAACGGTTGCCAAAGTTCCTGGAAAAACTCTCTGCCATTTAGGGCGGACAGTTGTAATAGATGGAAATGGTTGGTTTGTTGTTTCAGTGACAGTAAAAGTTGACGATTTAGGCTGAGGAACACCAATAACAGTACGGGGAGGTGGGGTAACCGTTGCCAAAGTTGTAGGAATTACTCTCTGCCATTTAGGGCGAACAGTTGTAATAGACGGAAATGATTGGTTTGCTGTTTCAGTGACAGTAAAAGTTGACAATTTAGGCGGAGGAACACTAATAACGGTACGGGGAGGTGGGGGAACCGTTGCCAAAGTTGCAGGAATAACTCTCTGCCATTTAGGGCGGACAGTAGTTTTGGGGGCTAAAAGCTCCTCAATCAAAAAACAATCGGTGGCACTGTCTACCATGACTTTCACGTTATCCACTTCGTCGGCAAATTTGACACAGTTGGTTGTCATGTCCATTAGATATACATATTCGCAATCTTGCTGGATACATTTCTTGCAATCACGATAGTTTTCTACGCAAGAAAATACCAACGGAAACACCATTAGCAAAGTAATTAATTTAAACATTTTGCCAACAATTTCGAAACGCTAGCTATATTATGAATTTTTTAATCCAACAAGATCGTACGAGATAGATAAAAAATATGAGGACTGAAAAGATTATAAAATGTCTTCTCATCCGAAACACGAATCTTTCCTTATTCTGGAAAAATGACTCATGCGTAATGATTATGTTGATGAAGATGCATGCTGCAAAATGTGATGAGACAATGATGTTTTTGTCACAAAAAAGGAGGCAGCTGCATTGGGTAAGCGTATACTCTGGAACTAAAATACTCAAAGGGATTGTTTCGGCGGCCATGTCGCCTGCAGAACGGAACCCGCACAGTGTTTTTTCTCTCCGTTTAGATTAACATACGATCTGAGTTTACCCCGGTCTGCTAGCTATTAGCCCACGCTTGCACTATAAATTGCAGTATTGGTACTGAAGTGTACATTGGGAGCAAGATCATCCTAGATGTTTATCTTGCTTCCAGTATGCGGCACAAAATTAAGCGACTACCACATTGAAGTCCAAAAAACTTTTCTTTTTAAAAGGGATTAAAACTCGACGATTAAAAAAGATAAAATGATGCTACGGAAGATTTTATCTTTTTCCATGGAACGTTTTAAACTTCATGCACGTACAAAAAAAACTATTCTGCTTTTCATGGCTAAATTGTTCGTTGCTCGGATTTTAACCTACTAAGCAATCGTATTCCAGTCCCATTTTTTAAGGAAAATATTTTCAAGCTTGATATTATGAGCCGATTGAAGTATTATATTGTATATTCACGGAGACATATAAATATGCCTCTTAATTTCAAACATCTTCAGTTTCATGTGAGACACCACCAGGTATCTTCTTCTTCAAGACTCCAAACACCGGAAGACTACCACACCCAAAAGCAACCATATTTTTCGAAAGAAAAATGTCTACTTTACAAATTGGTAAGTCAACACTAAGTGCTTTCAATCCTACAGTAGTTTGTTGTAAGTTTTGTATAATTTGTAAGGCACGGTCATAGTAAGTAAATAGAGCTTGTTTTTTTTCTTTCAGATCGAGCATACTCTGAGAACTGGTCGCTCAGTATGGACTTCGGTATTATTTACCATGTTACTGGGGATGAGCGGTTGCTCACAATATCGACGAAGTTTCCTTGCCCCATAAACGAAGTTTGGAAAAAATCTTCCGGTTTTCCATGGGAGAAGGATGATGTCTTTCTGCTCAACTCGCCACTCCTTGTATACTTCAGGGGAGAGTTTCGGGAAGGAACGCTACAAGGAGTAGTTTACAGGAAGGGAGCGCCCAACACCCTTTCCTTAAAGCGTTTTCTTCTCGACGACTACCATGTCGAAATGAGCGAGCGATTTATTGGAGTTCGCCGATTTTCACGGGACGTTCCGTTCCGGGGACAATGCGCTGGAAACGTGAACCTATACAAGTTTCCAATCATGGTTGGTCCTTTGTTTCTGCGAGCTACCAAACCAGCTCTTATTCCTCAACCAGTTTTAAAGACCCCTGAGAAGATTCCAAAGATCTTCAGAGCTCGCTGGGGACCATATTGGGGAGACGACGAGGTAGAGCCCACAGCCGACTCAGGAATGGCATCAAGTGACTTGCCACTCAAGAAGCGCCCACCTCCAGCAGAGAGCGGCTCACCAATATTCCTTTCTGGGATCGCGGACATTATCCACGGAGCGTCAAACTTCCCATCCTTAATCCGGATCGGGCCTGGATCATCCATTCAAGTCAGTAGGAGCCCAAGTGCGACGCCACCTACTCCACCTCCAACCACCCCTGAGGAACCAACTTCCACAATGCGCCTACGCAAACGAGCAGGAAGAGGAAGCAGCAGCTGAGCACTGCTTGAAGTAAGCTTTTTTATTCTTCACTTTACTAAAACGATTAAAATCAATAACGTGTTAAGCAAGATTTTCAAAGTTTTCTTCGTTTACTTTTTGCAGGTATTGCTGTAGCAGCAGACCCAGGATACGACTTCAACCCAAGTTTTTCGACTCCTGTTTTTAGTATATTAATTTTTTCATTCAATTTTTGCATTATTATTTTCTGTTAAAGGTTAGCTTAGATTCATGTGATCTATTACAGCACTGATTGAGGATAGATTTAGAGTTGAATAATTGAATATAAACTTTGTCATTATCTATTATTTGTACCCTCATTATATACGATTCTTACAGTTTCTTACATTTGTCATTAGATTTTTTTGTATCAGGTTATTTTAAACCAAATACTGTTAACTTATTTTACATACTTGTAAGCTTCAAATTGTTGCGAAGCCTTTTATAACCAACATGTATCTTTTACATTTGTCATTAGATT
>JAAXOA010000427.1:0-24054 GCA_036561885.1 Salina celebensis
TCCCAGGTTCCAGCAGGTGCCCGAACCTTCATCTTTAACTATAGGGTTTCAATTTTAGTTCTCAGCATTCTGTACATTCCTAACATCGCTAAGCTTAATTCTTTCGTTGCAGCGGTTTATATTCTTTGGTAAAATGAATATGAAATAGTATTCCGGTAACAACAATATGAATTATAAGAAATGCATTGAGTTGAGATCGGATGTGTATTGCAACGCTCAACTTTCGTGTTTTACCATATATCACAACACAACCTAAACCCCTTTCACCTTTGTAAGGATTCCTTCTACTTGCAAGCTCATAATTTGTTGGAACCAATTTTTTTGCTTTGAGTTGTGTGTACTTCTGTAAAAGATTGAGAAAACCGAGTTGCAGATAAATCCTTTCGCTCGTTCTCAATAATCCTTTGTTATTTTTCCTTCTTTATCATAACGATTTTGCGATCGAGTGGAGTGGCATGTTCCTCTAAAACTTAACATCATAACAATAATTCAGATTCAGACTATCCTTAGGACGACAACCTGGGCAGAATATTTTTTAACAAAGCTTTTACGCTTGAAGTAATTACAGAATAGCTTAGAAGAACAAAGAAAATGTCAGTTGATAATGATGCGAACATCAAAATCAGCTAAGCTTTCTACCATAATTTCATCCAGATGTGTTTTGAGTAGAATGTAATCCTCTTTGCTTTGATTGTTTAAGTAATATCTTCATTCAGATTAGTTTTTATCTAGCATAAGCATTTTATATTCTAATGACAATAAAAGGCAAACTAAAACTAACTGCACAATTTTTCATGCGGAAGGGAATATGTAATATTACGTCAAATCTCTGACAAGGATTTTGCTTTCAAGACATGTTCATTACGTAAGTAGGGTTACAGAACGTAGCATCTAGCTACTAAGCGTCCGCTTTTTTACCTGACATAAAAGCCATGCACCGGCAAGGTACGCTAATAAAGAAGGTTTACTTACTCGCAGGTAGAGAAAGTTACTTACAACATTCCTAATCTGATTGGACTGGATGGATTTATGTACACTGTGCATGGGGATATGCATTTGCTTGGTTTTTCTAAGACATGTTATGTATTAATTACAGACTGCCACTAATTTCGCTTTTGTATAATGGTAATGGTATTAAAACGAGATAAAAGACTCCCGGGAGCTCTTTAGTACTTTCAACTAAATAGGTCACATATGACTTAAATGCAATTTCATCTGGGTACATAATACCCAAAATCCCAACCCAAAACGGATATAAACGTAGTAAAAAATTGTTCATCATGATTTTGAATTCTAACGAAACGAATCTGTATGGTCAGTTGATGCGATAGTCTACTTTGGTTATATGTACCTGGTCTTAGTACCTGAAAATCTTCAAATAACAATAAATCACTGACGATGAACAAATCGCGCATATTGCACCTCTGAATTATGTATAATGTTCATATTACATTCAGATACTGTCAACTGTAGCTGAGAAATTGTGAGAATACGGATAATTTATCTTTTGGAATGCCCTGCAGTGATTGAAAACGATATGTGAGGAAGACTGTCTTATGCATAATTTCTCACTTGAGATTTCTGTTGTCGAGAGTATCGTTAATATTGAAGAGTAACCATTTTCTTACCTTTACATCATGAAACATTTCAACCAAGTCATGAGACTCGCTTCCAAGAGCAAGATGGTACAGTATATCTTGGTCCCTGTGCCGTATTCAAGAAATAAATTAAGTTTAGACCAGCATAAAAAAGAATAGATCATCATTATCAGGAAACAGTTAACATTGTTTAGTACTCACATGAAGTTTATATGTGGATTCCGTAGCTTAATGGTTCCATTGGTGTACCTGAAATCGAAATAATTGCAATTAAGCGTTCTTACTTTCATATATTCATCCATCAGTCTGAATTATGCCCACATAGTATCTTTATACACGTTGACTATCACGATCTATAATCTAGTTAACTACTACATATACTTTTTAGATGCAAATTATACCGTGTCACTTGTCGCCAGATACAAATTGATGTTTTATTCTCTCCATTCAAATTGTCCATAAATTGTTACAAAAGATGTAAAAGGACAACCCATCATGCCATATCACTAGGTTACAAAACTATTCCAATTTGAGCACATATTTTCTGTATTCAAACCAAACCAGGTCAATGGGAGAAGAAATCGGAGCATGTTCATGGAAGATCCAGGAGAACCACTCCGTATAGATCTCAAAAACTGTTACCCAGAAACAACTGAAGTTCATTTGAGATTCTACAGAAAATATCTTTTCCCCACAAGTGTCATAGTTAAAAACGAACAATGTTTGCTAGAAATTTCTTCTCATTCCATTGGAAGAAACTACTGGAGTGTTAATACTATGAGCTTTGTAGGCGAAACCCACGAAACCGCCAGTTTCTCTATTATTTATCTTAAGAAACATTTCTTGGTCACATTCCCTGAAAGACTAATGAACATGACAAACATTATTTAGAAACTACCTTGTAAGTTCTCGTATGTTTTCTTGATCTTCGTTAACTGGCGACTGACATGTAGCTTCTGTACAACAACTTCCTCTACGGTTTCCCTCAATTGTACCATTGCTACAACAATCATAACATGTTTCTCTACAGCAAGTTACAATAGGAGGACTTTCTCCTGTGCTACTTTTATCGCATTCGTCGTCAGAAGAACTTATTCCACTTGAAATATTTCTCACTCGTCCTGGATTTGATCCATGGTAGCAATCAAAAGGAATGGCTGTGTGAGCAAGCTCAAACAAAGATTCTGAAGTGAGAGCGTCGTTTTGTTCAAAAATGTTCCCATCTTGGGCTACACTTGTTCTGTTTTTTATGTTGCTCATTTTTTATTTGTTACTATCGCATGTAACTATCGCAATAGATTGTCTGTAAGAGAATAAAGTGACAACTGATACCTGTCAGACGTACGATCACGTACTAAATGCTCCCAATCGATATTCAATCGTTTTTTTTTGTAGGAATTGACCAGGACAGAAAAATATGTATTTTGTATGAAACCCCATGGCACATGGTAAACATTCTTGCAATGAATGTTTATTTTCTTCAGTTTTACTAGGTTACAACACATGTTTTGATCACAGACCCACCAGGAAAATCTCCGAAGATTTGACCTCAAGGTTGATATTGCGTAGTTATTAAAAATATGCTATTCATGCATATAATTGCCGCCATTTGTTATTATAGAATAGTCCCTAACGTAAGGATTTACATATAATAGCTATGTGTGATGCAACTGATTGAAGACTTGCAAGTGTTATTTCTTATAATATCGTAATAAAATTAATCCATTCATTTCAAAGAAGAGTTGTGCACGCATCGACCAATGCGTTGGGTTGAACAGATTTGGCTCAGGACCTAAATTGCTTGTTATGCAAACGTCTATACTTCTACATCAGTCTGTAAATGCAGACGCACAACGTAATTGTATCTAGGATGTTTTTATGAATTTTCTCACAAAAATATTAATTCAGGACTACAACACATACGTACGTGATCGATCACGCCATATATAGTTCGTTAAAAATCAAATAATCCGGAGAGTTATTATTAGTAATAGTTCGTTATCGTTATGTTAGCTATTGAGAATCCTCGTTAGTGGTGATGATAACCATGCAAGAACTACGTAACATGATGGAGCATAATCCATTCTGTAATCTCTTGTGTAAATGGAAAAGGTATGGGGTAAAACTTACTCTTCAGAATCTCCGTCGATTTCCAGTAGTGATGGCTCCATGGTGTAGTTTTCACCTCTTGAAATATCTGGGTTATTACAGTAAACTGCACTTGTACTTGGTTTGTATGTGCTACTTATAGACGTTCTCTGCTCAGTCAATAGATTGTTGCTACGATGTAACTTTTCTTCTCCGGTTCTGACGTGGTTTCCAGCATTAAGGGCTCTCTCACGGTTCCTAATTCAAAAGCAAATATGAATTCACTCACTTATTTCAGTCCAACCAACCACACGGCTCTATAAATTCTATTATAATTACAGCTCGACTATGAATAGTGCCTAAAGTGTCTTGTGTACATGCATCCGTCATAGAGATAGAGGTACTGCGTACTGACAGGATTTCTATCTTGGGCTTTCTATACGTATTTCCCCTGAACTTGGCAGCCCAGCAGGGTAGTGATGATACGTCAAACAAATAATCATTAGTTGTAGCGTTTCATATAATTTTCAACCACTTATGGTGAAAAATACACAGCCCAATCAATAACAAGGTCTCTCGTTATTATTAAAGTTTTATCTGTTTTTGAGATTTAGATGGATGTATTGAAAAAATACTAAGTAAAATGATGAGCGAGGTTTACCTGCATTTTACATTAAGTGAATACAAACCAGACAATAGAAAAATATTTTCAATCTATAGCCTTCGTTCTGGGGAACCACTACCATGACCAGGAATACCAGGAATGAAGTAAATAAGAAATCATATTTTGGCCGAGGGAATTCAAAAGTGCATAATCGGTTACCTAAGGAATCGTTTTGAGACAAGCAACAGAATATAGTAACTATTAATTTGCAGGAAATGACTACACTAAATCACATTTTTTCTTAGTTCTCACATAATGCCAACCTTCAACTACCACTTCTGTGGAAAAGCGCAAACCCACTGTTGCTCAGTTATTTATAATATGTGTCATTTATTTACCCACCATGAACAATCAGTCACTGCCATAGAAACCATTCGCACATAACTTGCAGTGTGTTTGTTTTGCTTTCTCTCGCTAATACAAGCTTTTTGTGGTGCAAAGAATAATGAGTAATGTTTCTGTCCGTTTCCCAAAACTCATCACGTTCAAGGACAAGCTGCATCATTTCATAACACAGATAATACTTTTACTGCAACAGAGATTTCTGGGAAACAAACAAAATAGTTATAATTTGTTAACGTTACAAGGGCGTTTCCTATGGAAATGCTGGAATCGTTTATGTTCATGCTAAAAATGATAAAATTATAAATATTAGCTTTCTACTAGCTCTATTTCAGACCCGACGTATCAATTTTCCTTCTCGTTTGAAGTATGGAAACCAGCCCTCATTTTTTACAACAAAGACGCATTCTTTCCTACCTGAACAACTATACGTTTGAGCGTTCATCTAGCAAAAACGCGTCTTTTTATGTAGTGGCATCAAAAAAAATTATACACATTCAATACATTGCGATGCATAAAAAGACCCGCATGGAAGAAAGCAAGTCCTTGCACCTATGGAATAATATCAACTCGCTGAGTGGTACTACTACACAGTATCACTTCCAACTTTATATTTTTTTCTAGTGCTTTTTTCCTTTACTTCTGGTAATTTTCAGAGGTTCCAGAACCTATTAGAAACCCAGATGAATGCCAGGAACACCCCAAGTCAGCAAATACTTCATTACAATTGATAGGCGTTTGTTAGCAGTTTCTTTCGCGTACTCCCTCTTGTACCATGAAAAGTGAAACATTCAACAGTCACGCGGTGCAATTGTTTCTATACAAGTTTGTCACTTTAGGCTATATCTTATGCATTAATGTATAATATGTTTGCATACACAAATAGTCAAAATTTTATACAACACATTTTTTTAAATTTTAGAGGGGCATTTTGTTACCTTTAAGGGTTTACGGAATAAATATTGTATAACAACAAAACATAATTTTAAAAAAACTATCTAATGAATAACTCCAAAGTTCGATTACTGTTTGCATAAAATGTAAAATATGGAAATCAACAGACCCACGCTTTCATTTTCCATGTTGCGAATTTTTGTGCAAGTAAAAGCAAAACAAACTTTTTTGGCTTATCAAACCACACAAAGTAAACCTACGTGACACATCCAAAAATGTTGCTTTAACTTTTAATAATGAATTACAAAGTCAATTTTGCTTGTCCCGAATCAATAACTTTACCCACATGCTACGAGCGTGCATCTAGTTTGACTATTTTTTATGTTTCCAACCCAACATTTTCACATTCAACCCATTTCACTTACCAGTTCAGTCAGCTCATTCGCACAAAACTAGGACAGTGCACACAAAAGCCAATGCAATGCAATATCGAAACTTTCCTTTTTTTCACAAAAAATATCGATCCTTGGAAATCTAATGAAAAACTGTCTTCCAAAACAACAAAATATTTAAAAGCACCTCGTCAACATTCGTCCACTTTGCCTTTATTTTTATTATTTTGAGCAAAAAAAATTGCGTTATGCTTCGTTAAAGAAAGAGAAAGTAGAACACACGACCACGCTCCTACTAAACACCACACCAGACCCAATTTAACATTAGTAACTAAACCAGAAAGTCATTCCGTTCGGTGCGAGCGCTTTGGAAGTACTAGACACAGATTGGGAAAATCGCGTTGCATATAAACAAAAAAAAGTGGAACGTTGGAGAAGGGGCATCACGAGCTTCAACGAAGAAAGCTCTCGTTTTCTTTATGTACTTTCCTTTCTGGAGATTATGATTTTCTCGTAGCCTACAGGAAGAGTGAAGAGAGAAAGAAACCTCGACGAACAATGGGCATAGTTGTAATAAAAAAAATAGAAAAAGTCCAATGGATGCTACGCCCGAGTCTGGTTGAAGTAACACGTTATGGTAGCACGAAGGGGAAAATGCTTTCGTTTGCGAAATTCGATCAAACCTGGCTTCTGTATGCACAGGCACGGTGTGCTTAGGACGACCGGAACCTGCTACGTTTCGAACCGAGCAGTGTAGGAAGAATAGATAGGAGAGTGACAACAGGGAGCCGACGTGACCTGAAAACTTAAGCTAGCGATGGAAATGTTAGGCTGGCAAGGCGTAAATAAACAAAAAACACAAGGAAGACAAGTGGTTAACCTATGAAAATTGGATTTTCTTGTCGGTAGATGCGAGGGGTAGAAAAATGCAAAATTGTGCGCAAAAGACTTTTAGACAAGATTAATAATACAAACTGTTGAGACTAGCTAGGAACAAGCCAACTTAGGATACGACAAGTTTTTAAAAGAATTGTATTATGGGAAAGTCGAAGGAGGATGGAATGGAATGTTTTAAAAAATGCGTGAAATACATAAAATGTACATGTGATTTTACAGTTTTATTCGGTTCACTAATCAAATACACGTGTAGTAAATTAGAGTCACATTTTGTTTCAGAACAGTTGAAGTTAGTGCATAATCAACTGTGTACCTTGTCTTAGAAGACGTTGCGGACTCAATGGCGGTCGGGTCAGCTTCGCTGGA
The DNA here is from genome assembly GCA_036561885.1 of Salina celebensis. Taxonomy (NCBI): domain Eukaryota; kingdom Metazoa; phylum Arthropoda; class Collembola; order Entomobryomorpha; family Paronellidae; genus Salina; species Salina celebensis. The sequence continues at coordinate 7,242 of JAAXOA010000427.1, forward strand.
AAAGAGACCACAAATACAACCACAGGATGTGTGTTGGTGGGGGCAACGCACATTGCTATCTGCATACTTCCGGTGGAGCTGAGTCATATCCGTTACAGGGAAATGCTTCAAAACTCCATGTGATCTGTAAACAACAGAGATTTTTGTTTAAACAGGGAACTCGTTAAAATCAGCATATTGAAAAGCATGATTGAATCGTCAGTAAAATTGCATTGCAAATTTGAATCATAAATTACGGCTCATAAGAGGTGTCAGAAATATGAATCATCATGGATGGAACAAATTATGAAAAAATATATTGCTAGTGCTTACCTTCTGAAAAAGACTAAGTAGTTGCTTAGTTGTCACTTCAGTCGATTAACTAGCAACTAGGGAGCCAATCCATCAGGTTGATTAACTCATGTCACCAGGGCTGCGATCTCGAGATCTGCTGAGAAAGAGAAAATAGTTTCTGATTAGTTTTAGTTTTAAAGTAAAAAAAAGAATTCACAAGCATCGAAGCTTATTAACTCAGAAAGAAGATTCCTTTCATTATGTATTCCAAAGGTGTCCTAAGATTGACATCATAGCAAATGAACACTACAAATTCTACAAAACTATCAAGTTGCAGAATGAAAACTTACATTTCTGCATTTCCCGCTTCTTTAATAAACATGATTCAAATTGCTCGAATCCTGAAGCTAATGCGTCAATCATGTCCATATTGCCCGTCCTGAAAAAAATATAAGAGAATTTGATTAAGATTTTATAATCACTAATCAGAGATTGATGAAACAAAAAACGAGTTCAGTAATGAAATTTCCTTTCATCATATTTCCAAAGGTGTCCTAAGATTAGCATCATTTCAAGAAAAATTGAATCCCCGTTCTAAATGCTTAAAAATAACTTACCCTTTTAGATTTCGTAATCCAAACTGTTTAAGTCTACTTCTTAAGAAAACTTTGTTAACTAATCAAGTTTCCTCCATTAGCTTCTCAGCTTCAAATCTGGTACACTTGAATTCTGACATATTAATCTTGCCCAATGTCCTCATCGCTTGACCTAGATAGACGCAATTAGAAATTAGTTTTAACTACGAAACTTCTTTTCACTAAATGACGACTTTGCACGCTGCACTAACGTTCAGAACATTTTTAATTTTTCTTAACTTACCATTCATTGTTTCCCAGTACTTCGATTCCTCGTCCGGCTCCGGATCGAAGTGTTGTCTGACCAACTTCCTAACAAGAAATGATTCCGCTTGAATCAAAGCGTTACATTCAGACCGCAATCTTGAACTAAAATATTGGAAACTAGCTTGGAGTTTGAAGTCAACAATGCATCGTGGTGGCTTGGCAACACGCGTATCATGCGTGCTGTTTCGGAGCTTTGCTTGAGTGAATTTAAGTTTCACCGCGCTTGTCTCTTCACCGTGCTCATATGGTGTCTCAAACTCTCTAAAAACATGCGAGAGGGAAAACGATCATCTGCAATCTGCATACTCAATCAAAACAAATCTAGTCCAAGTTCAGAATAAACAAAACAAAGAGTAATATTGACAATTGAAGTATGAGCTTGTGATTGATTGCGGAAGCTGAATTAGTTGATTTACCAAAGAAAATAGAGATTATGAGTGAGTTAAATCAAGTTAACAGTGAATTCCTTAGTGTAACACCTCAGCATGAAGACGAGGGGTACTTGTCTCCATCGGAGGAAGATTTAAAACGCTCATTTGGAAGAAAATCCGGGGGATATTTAACATGCAAGCCACCAAGTTCGCTGAATTTGTACGGTTACGTAGACACACCATCGGAGCCCTATGATGAACATATTCCTTGGGAGGAATTGTTCCAGATTCCATTCACAATCAATGAACACTTCAGCTGGGATCGGTTATTGCCTCCAGTTCCGTATAGATTTCACGAGGAACATCGGGCTTGTCTTAGGCAAGTCAGAAAAAGTCCTTCAACATGGTACCTTTCGGACGACACCAAAAACTATGCCGCTCACACAGAACACATCTGGCGATGTCTCACACCCTTGCCAAATATCGAACAGAACGTTATAACAACAGGAAAACGCCAGATAGTACGACAAGAAGCCCTTCGTCAAGTTCAGTCCGTTTGTGGAGATCCTGTCAAATTGTCTAGGTGTCAGTTTGTTCAGCATATTTTTCATTTATTGTGTGCTCGTGAGTCGGTGTCATTTACTCGCCTACTTGGTGAAAGGGATCGTCACAAGTTTTCCAAGAATCCGAGGGTTGTAGTAGCTGGTATGAGCCCAGGTTGTGTGGCAAGCCTTTCAGAACCTTATCTTAAAGCGGGTGGATTGTATAAACGACTTTCATTTGTGGCTGCCCTCCATTACGACGAGCAGCTAATGGAACGTGAAGGGCTTGGAGCTAATGCGGTTATAACGGCGTACCTCAAGTTCATCTCGGAGTACTTGAAACTCTACCAGACAAGTTTGATGCTGAAATGCCCAACAGTTCAAACATTCATCCAACTCAACCTTTTCTATAGGGTAAGAAATAGCATTCAACACAATAGACAATTTTACAATTGAGTTAAGGCAAGGCAAAATTATTTTCTTTCTTTTTTTAGCCATTTGGTGAGCAGTTAGCAGTTCTTGCAAAAATGTTAGACCTTTACCTATCAACCGATCAGCTAACATTTCTGAAGGGACTTAATACAATGATGCTTGGTGTTGAAGATCAGCACATAGCTAGTTTACTACGTACCGCATTTGCAGCATGTGCGTCGGCATATTTGAGGTGGGCTAAAGTATAGTTATCTGAAATATATTTGACATGTTTATTAATTATTTGTTACGTTAATTATGAACCTCTACAATTTTGGTAGATATGTCGCTGATTGGGTTTTCCGCGGATCACTCACGGAGGGTTTCCATGTGCAACGCACAAGAGCGTTTGACTATGTGGACAGACGATACTGGGTGAAGCAATTTTCGCAGAATACATCAGTTCCTAAGTTTTTGGAGAGTTCAGTGAACATAATTTTTGAAACAGGCAAAGCTATAAATCTGCTGAATGTGATTCGCCGTACGGTACGTGAATTTGTTAATTAATGTGCAAGGGTTCAAAATATGGGGCAAATCACGGTGCATAGAGACAAGCTAAATACACCCTATCAAATACTAACCAATATCAATAGTTAGTAGTAGTGATATAGTGTATTTAGCTTGTCTCCAAGCACCGTGGGGCAAATGTTACTTGTGTAATTCTTATTAATTTAATTTCTGGTTCTGCAGCAACCACGGACATGTTTTCTGACAAATATTCTTTGCGATGACGCTACTCTTATTCGACCTGCCACCGATTCCACCGAAATGAGTAAATTAGCAAAAGCTTGGCGAATTAAATTAGAATCGTTTTTTGCTGAGCATTCCTTCCTAGAAGATAGCATTAAAGAAGCATTGGAATCTGAACGCAAAGCCGATCCAATAGATTTTAATGTAATTGAAGAAGAAAGGAAGCTTTTTGAAGTTAGGCGAACTGAAAATCAACGCCAGGTACTTGATAGGAAGATTGAAAAACAAAAATACTGGCATGACATTCTCACCAAGCAACTTGAAGAGAAGAAGGACATCGAAAAGCAAGCAATCGAAGATGATCGGATTGAAAATGAAAAAATCCGGGCTTACATTGATAAGCAAGACAGGAGAGATTTGGATGAAGAGCAAAGGCTCATGGACAAACATTTTGGAGGAAGAATCAAAGAAACAGTTGGACTACGAAATGTCCGAGAAAGAATCGCAAACACGCAAAATTACGAAGAAAATATAGTTATTGATACAGTCACACTATTTAAAAAAACTGATGCAATATGCTTGGAAAATGATGAAGTGGAATCGTCCATAGTCGACGCAGTTAATAACCCTGTGATTCCCATGGATACAGAAGGCCCAATGTCACATGGTGAAGAGAACAAAACCGATGAACCGGTCCATGAGATCGATTCTATAGTCCAGGACGAAGTTATCTCTTTAGCTACTGCACACTCAAAGGATTCAAGTTCCAAAAATAACGGAGGAGAAGATAAATTTGATCCCAGCAATGTTAAAACTAGGAGTGCTATTCCATACAATCTTGATCTCGATTTTAAACTGTCTGGTATGCTATGTATAAAAATAGATATGATGAGCCGATTTCTAACTGTGCATTAATTTATTGACTTTGTTTCGCTGGCAGATTTTGTAGCTTTACCTCAACCGCTGTCAAAGTTAGATATATCGTTTGATGATACGGAACAAGAAGATTCACCATTACGTCATGATTCGTTATTCCTTAACTACTTTTTTCAACAGTCTACAATCATTCCAGTTGAAGCTCAGTAAGATAAATCTTGATACAAGCTAAAATTATTCCATTATTCACCTCCAACTTCGATTTAATTTCTGAATTGTATATATTCACAGAAACCGCATGGTCAATTCTGCCTTACTTTACTACTTCATCAACGAGAAGAAGTTGTTCCAACACTTGGAAACATTAAATAAGTATTTGTGTTTACAAAACGGTTTATTTGGCCATTTCTTGACCAAATTGTTTCTTCAAGAGGTACACCAACTCATTCAGTTTAGTTCTTATTATATATGATTAAACAAAGCAACTAATTTAGATTCTCACATTAGATAAAGATGAAAACTCTTTTGAAGAAGGATGACATTCCGCGAAAGGCTACTCGACTAAATGAAATGCTAAGGGAAGCTCTCGCCCTTTCCTCAGAGGGCTCTGATAGACTAGAAGCTGCAGACAATTTAGCCTTTATTCTAGTTCGTGAAGGAAACCGGAGTTCCGTAGACTTCGACGCACCCAAAGTCAGAAGGAGTAAATCCTTATCAACGAGTACGTATAACTATTTTTATAGATATTTTTCATCAAAAACAATTGTCAAAATACAATAGGATTACCAAAATAATTTAATTTCTTTCTGTGTAGAATACGATGTTCTGGACAATCTTACCTTAAATTATTCTGTAGAATGGCCGTTGAGCATTTTACTTACCGAAGATTTATTAATCAACTACGAAAAACTATTTACATTTCTCATGAAACTTTACAGAGCAGAGTTTCTCTTGCTAGAAATGTTTTCAGTGTTGAAGATGAAAGGTAATCCAAGCTACCATTTATAACGTGTTTTTATGGTTGTAACTCGGAGTAAGAATGAAAGTTTGGTTTGTTATGTTCAAATCAGGGAAAAATTCTGCGCAACTATCTGTCCTACACCAGTGCCGTTATAGAATGCTTCATTTTGTCCGTAGCGTGCGTCACTATATCAACGTAACCGTTATTGATTGCGCTTGGGCTGAAATGGTAGCCAACTTCCATAAGTTAAACTCTTTGGACAAACTTTACGAAGGCCTTGTTCGTCATATTAAATCAATTTCGACAAAGTAAAACAATTAATGTTACCGTTTACTGTTTATTAAATGATTTGTGCTTTACTTAATAATGTTGGATTTATGGTAATCTATCGTTTTTCAACTAGTTGTCTATTGGGAACCAAAGGAGAAGGTGTTAAGAAGCTGTTGATCGACCAATTGACTCTCATTGAAGGATTTTGTGAGGATGTTGACGCATACAGTCAAGGCGTCGACTGGAATGCTGGAGAAGAATTCAGCGTGCGCAGTTTTGCCAGACTCCGCCAAAAGTTCAAGGCCTGGGAAGAGATCCAGAAGGTTTTCCTTCAAGGTAAACAAGACATGCAGCTTAAAAATAACGGTAGCATCGTTCACCATACCATTTTAACAGGAATGGTTAGCAATAATATCATTATTTGCCATAGTTAGCATAGCAATTAGCAGTATTAGTAGCGTTTTAGTTTAGTAGTTACAGGGTCATGTAACCTTTATCATTATTTTTATTTATGGACGAATCAGACAGCCGAGAACTCAATGAGTATTTTAGTATATCCTTGCACTTCACGCGCCCGCAATTCTGATTCTGAACGGAGCCGTTCAAAATTGTTGCATCCATCCGATCCCAGAGACAAATTGTCCGATCCTAGTGACAATGCGTAATTTTTCATGCGCGGTAGTGGTGTACTGTCAGAAAAGAACGGAGAAGCCTTCATGCACTTCATTGCTTGTGGAGTAGAAAGCAACCTTCAGAACAGTTAGAACGTAACCATTATTGCAATTCAGCATCAGTCACCAGTCATTGCACTGATTAATTGTACGTTTAGAAGAGTGATTTAAAATGGCTTCTAATAATCAGTCAAATGAACCTGCACCGGGTCCCTCAACATCCTTACGTACCGGGATGTTGGACAATGACCCAATACCATTACCTGTTCTACGTGCAGTAAAAGCAGTGGAGGAGACACTGGAGTCCGGTGGAGACGAAACGGAAGTATTTTTTGATACGCGCCAAGAGCGTGTCCGGGGCCCGAATCAGATTTTAACGTACGATCAGCCAGATCCTTTATGGGATCCTACTGAATGGAAGGTTTCAGAGGAAGAACTCCGGAAGGTAGAGTCCACGTGTATTCAGGACGTGTATGATTTGGGAATAGGAAGAGCACCGCTTGCCCTCAAGAAAGAACAGCGTATCCAAGATGTTTTTAAGGTGCTTGGAAGGCTCGAGAAGGACAAAAAGAAACCATTATCAAAACGAGACATCACTGCATTACGAGCTTTCGTCAACGCTGAACAGTGGAACACAGCACAGATTCCTCGTAATAAGAGGTTTTCCAAGAAGCTGACTCAACGCTTGGACGAGCTGGGAATCACGAAACGAGAAGAGGCAGATTGATAGATTAATAGTAGAAATAGAAATCAAAAGCATACAGTTAGTAACTAGGTATCTCTGTAACTTTGTTCAGTAAGTTCAGTTGTTCCATAGTTCATCATCTATAATTTTATCCTATAATCCTGACTAAGTGAAAAATTCGGAAGATTTGAATGCTAATGAGATTACTAATGAGTTTTATTTTGTTTGTTTAATCTGTTTTAGTGTTTTTCAAACTGGCGGATAAAGGAATATATCCAAAAGTATCTTATTTCCTGCAGCTGTTTAATTTCAACGAGTATTTCGAAAGAAGGCCTTCATCCATGGAGTCCTCCTCGTCCAGAAACAATTAACCCATCTATATGTATATTCAGTAAATCTGTCAGTAGAAAATTTATTATTTCCATTAGATTATTTAAATGCGGCTGTTACATTGTAATAAAATTGTAAACCTCCATTCAGGCAGTAATAATTGTTTTATTTTTCTCATTTGGAATATATTTTTTGAAGGCAAAGTTGAATAAAATTAATTATACAGTGCATCAAGAGTAGTAGTGCTGGATTGCCTCTTTGGCACATTTCACAAAAAAAAATAAATAGAATAACTTTTCTCTTTATCATCTAATAAATAAATTACATTCACTCGCAGTTTTCACCGATACGTCAACTAAATAACTACCAATCATATCCACTTGAAATAAATGCTAATCTAAATTGTAAACATAATCACAGGAATACCCCTCGTGGTTAATTGTTCTTCATTTGAATAGTATACGGTTTAAGGCGACAAGTTTTTTATCTTAAATACTAATCTAGCATCGAGTAATGGATGCAATTTCAACAGATTCCACCTATGCGTCCATGTTTCCTTAACAAACTACTCAGTTCTACTGGCAATCACACAAAAACCCGAAGCTTTCTTTATCTTGGCATAAGTTTTTTGTTGAAAACCTCTCTTTCAATGTACTCATATTATATTCTTAAATTTGTATTATTGGTTTTGGTAACTTTAGTTTGGTAAATTACATTCAATTTCTTTAGTACATCACTGAACACGATTCACAAAGTGACAAATATTTACAAATTTCACCCAGACAACTATCGTAATTTATGTTTTGTAAGCTTATCGCAATGCCCTTCTCTATGTACAGTATTTTAAACAAAACAATATATTCATTTTCACTTAATATAACGCTTAACAGGTAATACAGCTCTTGCTCATTTGAAACCTATTTATCATGATTTGCTAGTTACTATTGCTTACATATTTAAATATTTTTACATGTACAAGGTTCGACTATTTTTCTTAGTTGTAAAGGTATATGGAAGTATGAAAGTGTCGTCGACACGGAAACAATCAACATTCTAAAAAAATATATATCTAAATTTGAACTCTAAATTGCACGTTTTATGTCCCTAAAGTGATGTGAAAACGGAAAGCAAACAGATTTATAGTGTAGATACAAAAAATTCTTTGAGTGGAAAAATATTACTTAAGAGTCATACAAAAAGGTCGGAGAGGAAGCCATTAACGCTTCTTTCTTACGAACACAACAGTCAACTGTCGTTCTGATTGCATGTTTCACTGGATGTCCAATAGTATCCCCGCCATTTTGAAATAATGAAAGACAAACTGGTGCAGACCAAGATAACATGATATCCCAACTTCGTTCCGTTCCAAAATGAATATTCAAGTGGAGTTTTCCAGGAGATTTCCAGATAAAAATATAAATCTATTCCCGGTAGTTAAGAAGACGATAGTTTCTAGAAGGCTTTCATAATGATGGCCTGGGGTTAGTGATAGAATCACTGGCTGCTTGCAGTACTATCTGTGTCCTGTCAATGAAAATGAGACTTTCGCAATTATGTAGCCCTATAAAATTCAGTTGTTGCAGTGACATGTGAGATTAAGCACATACGTCCTGAGTCATCCTGAAGAGTTTACCCTGGGTAGTATATACTGTGGATGCTCCATCCTTATCTCCCATTGTATGGCCGACAGACTAATTAAAAAAACATGTATCAAGATTCTTTTAGATTATCTAAATGAGGCTGACATGATAGTTTCCTTTCAACAAACCTCGCTATATGCGCAATACGAAGGAGGCTTGCAACTATGACTATAACAACTTGTTCGAGACGTGTCTGTTCCGAAAAGGTGTTGTTGCGTTGGACACCTCATGGTGTCTGTAATTGATCGTAGATCAGAGAAGGACCTAGAAGTTATAAGAATCAAGAAGGTTAATCATAGTTATTTAATAAATGAGGAGAATTACATATTTGAAAAAATAGGAGTGAATTGAGGTGCTCCATTGGTGCAAAATATTAAATTTGAAGTCTACTTCTCATAGCCTGAATAGGTAGGTTCAGGTTCCGGTCCAATTGATCTCCGTCTCATGCCACCCCTGGCTGATACTTCTGTTCCGGAGGAAACAAGAGCTCCTGTCAAGGACAACCAAGAAAAAGAAACAGTTATGGCAAAGTAAACAGACGCTGATTTCTAATCAGCACAGGTAATCGGGTAACCTGATGAAATTTTCCGTTGTTCCTGCAGTGACAGTTTTCTGAACTGTCTTGAGTCGTGTCTCTTTATCGTAGATTGCCTGCTACTACTTGTTGGTGGAGGTGGTCTCGTTGATGGATATGGCTAGAAAACCATTTATAAAGTTACTCAAAATGTTTATTGAATATATCTCATCTCTGTCTGGAAAGTTTTTGAACTCACTGCAGGAGGATACGGACTGTGATCCAAATAATTAATTAGTTTTCTCTCTGAAGCTGCCAAATCCGCGGCAGTGTCTGGACCCAATGTGGCGTGAATAGATGGTGGCCTTGATGGAGGTCTAATTTTCGCCCTCGGTATTACAACGGTTAGAGAACGGTCCTGTTGATCAAATGAATAACCGAATTGCATAAATTTCACTACGGAGGTCTAGATTTCCAAAATTAGATTAGAGTATTTATTACTTGATCCATTATTACATTCCGCAATGAGAAATTCATCAAATGAGCATCCGGTCCTCCACTCATCAAAGAATCTCCTCGTAGCCCAACGGATTGTTTATGATCTCCTTCAACCTGTATATGTAAAACACAATCATGAAACGGAATTACATTAACTATTAATAAAGAACAAATTGTTTCCTATGTACCAGTAAAGAGTCCGGGGTAAACGAAGCCTGATTCATCCGTGGAGGGCTTTGTCTGCCGTCACTACTTGCTGAATCATTCATGATGGCAGCTCGATCTAAAGTTGCTTGTGATGTTGGGCTTCTGTACCTCATGAAACGTCCACTTCCAGGTCTTTCCCTATGGATTTTAGTTTTTCGGCAGACCAGTACAGAACAAAGGAGCACGAAAATAAACAGTATGGCAACTACTCCCATGATGGCAAACAGAAGAACTAAGAACAACGAAAAAATATCAAAATTAGTTTTATAATTACATCTATAGCATTTAAAAACACGTTGACATTACCCTTAAGATTGATGTGGCATTTGGAGCCTCCAAACCATCTGAAACATTCACAAACCGACTCTCCGTACGCATTCATTCTACAGTGACCTTTGAAGTTGCATTCAGGACATCCTTGCATTTCTGGAAATGCATTTACAAATTACGTACACCCCCATTAATTTAATTACTAAACGGGAATAAACTTAGTTTGGATACTTACCGAAGCAATCTCTTCCTGGTTTATGCTTTTTAGGTGATTTGTCTCTGAAGCCTGGTCTGCATCTGCACGAGAACGACCCTCGGATATTCAGACAGTCCGCGTTTGGCGAGCAATCGTTAAACTCCGAATACAAACATTCGTTGAAATCTAAACAATAAAAGGTTGACACAATTATGCTTTCGTTTTTTACGAAATCAGCGTTCTCCTTCTTTTTATGCGTTTACCTCTTGCTCCAAAATCGCTCATATTTTTCGTGGATGCTATTCCAGTCCTTCCCACGCTAAAATTTGATGACTTGAGAGTTCGAATAAGATGGTTTCGAATTCTATCTTCGGTTACATTTGCAGTCAACTGGAGCAACAGAAACAATATATTTTCGATATTAAACTTTAAATAGAGCGGGAAACCACAACTCGATTGAAAATTGAGGTAGCTTACCTGAACCAAAAAGTCCACATAAACCTTTGGTTCCGCTGATTTGCTTCTTTCGCTGACAGCATTTACAGGACGAAGTTTCATAACCTCAGAACCTTGAAACTGTCGTTTAATATCCGTCGACAGAAACGCTTTGTCTATAGCCTCCTTCGAAACCGTGATAAAGTTAACGTAAGCGTTAGAATCAGATCTCTGGAGATCCTTAAAGTCAAATGACATTCCATCCATTTGGTTGATAGCCAAAGTAAGCTCGTAAGTGTAAGTCGCTGGAAAATCATAAAGATAAAGGAGGTTATCATGAGATTATCATTTGTTGTTTTTTACATATAGCATGTACTTACGTCTGCAAGGGAACTTCCTCTTGAGCCGGGCGTAACCAGGCTTGCAATCACATTTATACTTGGTTCCATTTGCATATGGTCGACACGCTTGATTCCCATGATTAGTACAGTTCGCTGGACAGCCTGTGTCGTTTTGATAATGTTTGTTTCTAACTACCTTTGGTTCTGGAGTAGAACTGGTCTCTTCTTGGTCATGATTATACTTCGGTACGTTGTGTGGAGGTAGATGAGGACGCGATGGATGCCTGGGTCTACCTCCACTACCTAATATGCCACCTTGTAAAACTTTGTTTTCGTGGTTATTCTTATTACGGCTGGAATCGTCGTCATCAATTACTTTATTGTCATCATCGCTGTCCACGTCTTCGGATGTATCCACAAAGCTGTAAACCTCCTTGGTCGGTTGTGCAAAAATGGTGGACCTTACAGTTGTCGGTCTCACATCAACGCTGTTCACAAGGGTCACACTGCCGACGATTGTACTTATCAAGGTTTGTGGTGGAACCGTTTTCGTTATCATTATCGTGTGAGTGTAAGGCGTTCCTGCAGTCACAACTACAGTTGTCTCTGTTTCGGTGAGAGTCTTTGTTTCTGTTTCACTATGAGTTATGTATTTCGTTGTTTCCGACAGGTCAGGAACTCTGGTAAGAGTTCCACGCAGGACCATTGTATTCAAAACACTCTTTGGTTTGTTTCCAGTGGATCCACGGTTGATTGTGTTTGACACTCGGGTTGGATTGATTTCTGAAGAACTCATAGAGATAACCCTGGTTTCGTTTCCAACAGACACAGAAGTAGAAACAGACATGGAGTTTGATGTGGACGAAGTTTTGGACACGGAAGTGGCTGGTGAATCATTTGTTGCAGAAGTAACCACTGTGGTTGAAGGTGTACTTGTTTTTGTACTTCCAGAGGAATTAGTTAATCTAGATCCGTCGCCTTCTAGTTCGAAGTCTTCATCTTCATATTCTTCACTGTAGTCTTCATACTCACTGCTTTCTCCAGGAGGAAGGGGTGTTGTTGTCGTGGTAGTTGAAGTTGTCCTCCCCGTTGCAGATCGTAGCGTAGATGAGAAGTTTCTGTTGGTGAGGATTCCTGAAAACACACCCGGATTTCGAGTAGGAGGAGTTGTCCCAGCAGTTGTAACTTTGTTGATAAGGGCGGTAGTAAATCTTTCTTGAGACTTTGAGGTAGCATAGTTAAGCGTTGGCCGTCTAAACGGTGGTTTAAAGGTTGTAAGTCGGGGGAAAACTAGCGACGGGCGCTCCTTACTTTCTCCAGAGGTTGTTTTACCGGAAACTTCCATACTACCATGAGAAACCTCTTGGTCGTCTTTCACTGTAGATGTAGAATTGTAAGTCGGGGGAAAACTAGCGACGGGCGCTCCTTACTTTCTCCAGAGGTTGTTTTACCGGAAACTTCCATACTACCATGAGAAACCTCTTGGTCGTCTTTCACTGCGGATGTAGACTTTGTCGGGCTTGGAGTTGTTCTCCTCAAAATATCTTCGCGGTTGCTACCTCGACTAATATTGAAAAGAGATGGAGCATGTCGAAGTGTTGTCGAAAATCCAGCCTCCTTGGATGCAGGTTCTCTTGTTGGTAGACTAGTTCTTGTCCGTATCGATGTGATTGGCGAATCCGTCGTTGACGGGGAACTTGGTGAGTCTTCTTTTGCTGCTGAAGACCCTCCAACAGGCTTTCTGAGCCAGGGAAAGTTTGGATTCCTGGTTGGAACTCGAGAAGGAATGAATGGCTTTCGGGAGATATTCGTTTCCGTTGAACTTTGCTCTGCACTGCTTACACTGGTCTCCATCGTCACTGTAACTCTCACTGTACCGTTTGTATTCTCATTTGGAGAAGAAGACACCTCGGTGGAGCTTGTTGTAGTAGAGAAACGTGTTATCAATGGAGGACGCCTAATAAGTGGGGGCCTTATACTAGTTGCAACTGAAGTTGAAATAGAGGGTTGCAGTGTCGAAGATCTTGTAGGTATAATAATGTTTGGACCTCTAGTTCTTGTATGTTCCTGAACAGGATGGTCTTCAACTTCAGTTGTCTCAAGTTTCCCCCCAGTGTATTTCACTACTGAAGTCATCCTTACATTCGTTCCTGTGGAAGGATGAACAGCACTCACAGAGGTTTCTGACCCTTCTAACTGAACCTCAGATGGATCCAGGTCTCCAGTAGTCGTAGTTTCTGGGGAAGAAGTGGTTACTTCAGTGCTGGCAGGTTGACTTCCACGCGAAGGTAAAATAGCAGTGAAAGTATTTGTAGCAACGATTTGGTTCTGATCATCAACACTAGCAATTGTGTGAACAGTTTTAGACGCTTTAGTGGTGGGTTTGAATAGGTCATCGTCGGGCCGAAGTAGATTTGGTCGGTGGATATTGTTGTTTACGGGTCTGTATCTAATTGGTCCACTGCTTGGTAGCTCTAGAATGGGGGCTTTCAANTTGTTGTTTACGGGTCTGTATCTAATTGGTCCACTGCTTGGTAGCTCTAGAATGGGGGCTTTCAATCGGTTGCTGTCGATTGGAGGAGGTTCCATTTCAGTACGAGGAGGTTCCACATTATGCTCAGGAGTGTCGACAAGAATCGGTCTTCCAAATTGCGGTGGAAGGGGTTGTCTCCCAGGAACAAGACCTGGTGGCAGAGGTCGCCGTTGGTTTGAAGTTGGAGGTCTTAAAACGTGCCCACTGTTGACTAAATGTCCCCCAATCACGATAGGCCGTCGGTTATCCAGGTTTGGAGGCGAAAGTTGTGGAGGCTTTGGAGTTGGTTGGAACTTGATCGGCGGTCCAGTGTGATGAGCGCCTTCGCCATTTTCATCCACTGGCGGTATCACATTGTTCTTATCGTCTTCCATCTCATCGTCCTCGTAGTATTCAGAGTCTTCAATGTATGTTGACTCTCTAATGCCGTTGTTAGGAGTTAAGCGCCTTCGCCATTTTCATCCACTGGCGGTATCACATTGTTCTTATCGTCTTCCATCTCATCGTCCTCGTAGTATTCAGAGTCTTCAATGTATGTTGACTCTCTAATGCCATTGTTAGGATTTGCGGTAACTGAATTTGCATCAGAATTTAGAGATGATTGGTCATTTGGCCTGTCACCTTCAAGGTTTAATGACGGAGGCACAACGGTCGTTCTTTCTCCACTATCTCTGGAAAATATGGTTGTCGTTACGGATGGATTATCAGTAGTTTCATCTTTTGGCACAAGTATAATTGGATCTTCAACCTTTCCTGTATTCTTATCCAGATTTGGGTTTAATGGAATAGTTTTAACATTTGGATTAAAATTGTTAGGCTGATATTGAAGCTCTGGCCGTTCGTTTGATTGGAAGTGCGGAGGAACCATTGTTCTGATTGGTTCCCTGCTGCTATTTGGAGTAAATGGATTCCTGCCTGGTCCACTTGGTTGTTGCCCTGGGCGTGGGGAAGGTCTTCGGAAAAAGTTCGTAAGCATTTCAAGAGGACCAGGTCGACGTGAATTACCTGGTGGATTTGTAGATTGACCATTCTGGAACTGGCTGTGCAATTTTCCTATCAGCAGAATTTTTCAATCCGCTGTGAACTGCGGGATTGGCTGGTGGCGCTTCTAAATAAGCATCTTCGTCATAAGCTGAGTCGTATTCTTCCGAGTAAAATTCTTCCTCCAGCTCTGCGTCACCAGGTTTTTGGCCGTTTGAAGAAGGAGTCGATGTTTTTCCATCTGAAAAGGACGCGGTTACCTTATGCGTCTCCGAAGAACCAAACTCTTCTTCCTGGTGAGCATCTTGTGGTTTTCTACCACTTGGAATCTTGTAAATCTCCTTGTTTTTGATTTTCAGTTGATCCAGGCTCTCATGGTCATCGTAAAATGATGCCATACCATCTTGAGGTGAAGGTCTTATGTCTTTCCCAGCGTTTATGAGATCCTTGGTAGGATCAGGCCTGAGTCGGCTTCCAATTGGAGGAAGATCTTCAGGTCCTGGTCGGAATGTTGTGGGATTAATCATTTCTCCACGGAACGTTGTCGGACTTGGTGGCACAGGTTCCTCCGAAGTAGTTCCCATTTTGTTATGGAATGTCACATCAAATCTTGGCCTGTACGTGGTAGGACCTTGTAAACCTGTTATTTCGTTTTCCAGCGGAACAGACGAACTGTAAACAATTGTTTTTATAGTTGACGCATCCCCAACGTTATCTCCTGCGTTGCCTGTTGTATGATTTCTAAAATGAACAGGTCGGAGATTTGCAGGGCGAGGTGATGTCGACGACGTGCGGTATCGGTTGACAATTTGTGATATATTTCTCTTATGGTCAATTGCTGGGTCAAATGGACTTTTGATTACTTTCTGATTAACTGGGTCGATGATTGTATCCCTGTCTTCTGATCCACTGTAGTACTGCGCAAAGTCACCTTGACCTGTACTGAAAAACTGGTTGGCATCGATGGGATCTTTATGAACTGGATGATGATTTGGATGATGACCAGCACTTGAAAGATTCCTTTCGTTACTTGCTCCAATACTCATGTCCTCGTCGAGCAAGTCATCGTCATCATATTCAGCAGAAGAATCGCCCAAATCGTCCTCTCCAGAATAAAGTGGTTTCGGTGTTGTTGTAGGTGAGGTCCTTTGTGGCAATATGATATCACCTTTGTCGATATTGAAACTGCTATTACGAGACGGCTGAGGGGTCGAGGAACCATGTTTAGTTTTAAATTCTTCGAGGAATTCTTGTAGTTCGTTTACAGTTGGGCTGACAAGCCAACTGTCAATGAGAGTCTCAGTGGCTTGCTTGGTTCCATTCGCAGATCCAGGAGGAGTTGTGTTCCCTTCTCGTGATGGGGACAGGCGTTGTCATGTACGCAGGCCGAAGTCGAGTTTTCCAGGTCACAAATCTTGATGTGGTTGTTTCTCCCTCGTTACTTTCAGTTGGAGATGGAGTCGTCGTTGTACTGAATCTTCTGATAAATAGTTTGGCAATTGTTGCACGATTGGTAGGACTTTGGTTGATTGGTCCAGGAGTAGAAGTAGTTGTGGACCGACGGTAGTATGGTGCAACAGGTCGTGTTGGAATCTCTTTGATGATAAGCTTTGGAAGATTCGTAGTGAAGCCCATGGAAGACTCTCCAACGTCTTGTTCAACAGGACCTGGAGTAGTTGTTGTGGTGGTTGTCGTTGGCATTTCCATCTCTTCTTGCTGCACGATATAAACAGTTGATGGCCGTTGTCGATGGGGTGGAACATGTTTGGTTGGAGGAAATGCAAGTGGTGGAGCCCCTGGAAGGTTTTTAATGTTGTGCGAAGGCGTGGTTTGATGTCCAGGGGAAACGCTTCTTATTTCGTTTTCAGATCCAGCAGCGGCAGGTCGTTGTTTTGTTTGGTCATCGAAATATGAGTAGCTGATTGGTAGGGTTCCTCCTAACGGTGGCCATGATGGTTTTCTGGATGGATTCATTCTCTTGAATTCATGTTGGAAGGGATTTTCGATTGATTCTTCGTGACTCAAGTCATCTTCATTCTGACCGAATTGATCAGACGGTTGACCGGCTATTCCGGTTGGGTGAGGTTTTGGAGTGTTTTCAAAGTTTGGTTGGTGGTTTTCTTTGCTTTCCAACGGTCTAAACGGTCCTTGGCCGA
>JAAXOA010000428.1:0-23995 GCA_036561885.1 Salina celebensis
TGAGCCGCGCGCTTTCCCCTTCTTTAGAGTTTTCACTGCATTATGAATACAGTCACTAGAAAAGAGGCTCATCTGATCCCTTGACTGAGAGAGAAACTCCATTACAAAATTCTTATGTTTTGGACCATCATTACAGTTAAACAAGATTTCATAGTTTTTAGCCCACAGTTCACAGATTTCCTCTGGCGTATTAGCACTTTCAATTCGTTGTGAGATTGTTTGAGGTACAGTATCCATGGCTTTCACCGTGGTCCAGAATTTTCGAAAGTTGTTACCAGAGTATTCAGTTGCCAGCTTGTCACGCAGAATGATTGTCTTCTCTCTTCGGCATTTTCTGAGTGCTAACCGAAATCCCTTTCTGCATTCTTTCATCCTCTCGAACAAGTAGCAGTTGGTCCGCCCACTCGCCACCCATTCCAAAAACGACTTTCGATAGAGACTATACGAGTACTTGACAGAGAGATTCCATCCGGGAATGTACTTTTTATTCTTCGACATGTTTCCTCTTGTGAAAGATTCCTTGACTTTGTGTTCACTTTCTTGAAGTACACTCAAAATACTATTGAATGCATTGGTCAGTGTCACTTCGTAATCACAGGAACAACAGTTAACTTTTGTACACAAACATGTGTCAAACTTCTTGATGTTTTTATTTACTTCCTGGCTGTACAGCTGTTTCTGCTTATCAGTGCTTTTCTTCCAGTTCAGGTACCCACTTGTACCCGGAAATAACTCCTCACAATCAATCCAGTTATTCCCCAAATACTCCCGTGGTTTCTTACTATATGTGAAATACAATTCAAAAACTTGACGGTCACTAGAATGTGTCAAAACAAAAGGGCTGAGTTGTCTGCACTACAATTAGTTTCACAGTCCAGTTTGATTAAAATTAAATTAAATTTAAACCTAGTGAATCAAAATTAAGTCAGCTAGTTGAGTTAGTTAAGCCACGTTTGTATAAAATTTTCAAGTAAAAGCTTTACTAACCTCTTCTAGAAGCCGATCCAACCATTTTGTCGTGTCACTTTTTCCACAAAATGCCTCAAAAGTGTTACCTTGAAATCATTGATCAGACTTTTCACTTCCAACTTCTCGTAATACTGTCCCGCAACGGTAGATAAGCTAGGCAACTTATTATTATATGGCTTAATATTACCCAAATTCATCATCCATGCAAAGTGTAATTGTTAAGTTATAAAATTGTGCATGTTACTTTCACTTCAACACGTTGTTCTATTTTGGCAGGAAAAAATTCTGAAGCTAAACGACTCAGTTTAGATTTCGAGACGAAAAAATATATTGTATTTTTCGTCTAATCCATAAATTTTGCAGTAAGATATCCGTAGTTCATCATTTTTACAGAGATGATTCAACCTGCACTATTCCATCCCCCGTATATGTATTTTTATATGCTTAGAAATGTAAAACTGAGCAAAAAAGACAACTAGTCAATAAAGATGTGTTGTAAAGCAACAAGCTGCTTAAACCCCAACCATTGCTGGAAGACCTGCACAGAATGAGATTTATTCCTCCAAAGAATGGTGCTTATCTTGTAATATATTGGTTACTAATATATGGTTATTAATTTGGTGACTATGAGTATTTAATTTCTCGTATCTCGCAATGCTTATTTGTAAGGATATTGATAATATATAATATGATTTTCCATTCATAACATATGCATACATATGTGCTGAATGGAAAATCATTGGTAATGTTAGAGGTTGCAAAAACATGTGTACTGTCTTCAATAGAAAAAAAGTCAGTATATTATCAAAAATGTTTTGATACAAAAAAAATTACATTAAATTTTCTGATAAGTAAATTACTGTTAAGTGTTTGAAAGGTAATGCTGTAATTCAAGCTATCTTTTACCCGATCTTTAATTATTTGCGTTCATGGCTAATAAGTTGTACGTCTCCACAGGGAAATTTTAAAGGGCGCTAGAAGGTCGGCAGATAAAAGCTAACACTGGGTGGAAACGATGTCAGTCAAGGTATGTATTTATCACATGATTCTCCATAAAACACACAGGTTCAATTTCGCAAAATTGCTAATTAGGAAAACCAACATGCAATACACAATTTGGCACATTTTGGCGTCGTTCAAACCAGTATATAAATATATGTTTCTGATCTCATCTCATAAAATTTTTTACAGAATCACACCGTGTTGTCATTTCCTTCTGAGGATGTCTACAAAAATAGAATGACAAAAAAGTTGCTCGAGTTGTTTCCGGAAGAGGTAGAGTGATATAAATATTATGACATGTTTTTTAATCGAGATAAATTAAACCTCGTTTGCTTTTTTCAAACAGATATGGACTCAAATACTGCAAAAACTTGACAATGATGGAAAACGAAACTCCACCAATGCAGCTTTATTGTTTCACCAAATTCTTTATGCGGATCGCCAAATATTTTTGTTTCCATTTGTTTTAGAAGTTCTAGTTTTGAATCATCGGTCGTTTCAAGTGAGGCGTTTTGAAAGACACCCTGTCCTTAACAAAAATCGACGATTGGATGACAGGACATCATTGCCAACAATTTTCTTCGGAATGCGTCTTACGTGCAAAGTGTGGTGCCAGTGTATTGACTCTTTGTATAAGGATTTACACTTTCATGAAGCTCTGCTGGAATTTGATCTAGATCCTGCCGGCAAATATTTCAAACGTGATAGTGACGACAACATTTCAGATCTGAAGTATGCAGCTACAGATCTTGAATTATACCAAAACACATGTTTTCTTTTGTCTTGTGGAGGTTCGCGGTTACTAGAGGAATTCAAAAGAAATTTCAACGGAAATGATACAGGAAGAAACCCGTTCATCGGTCTAAGTGCAGTAATTATGTACATCTGCACATAACACAATTTACCTGGAAGTTGCCCTATGGCCCATGAAATTGTACAGTTTTTGGAAAAGTTTGGTCGACACATGGTACTTGAGAATCGACATTGGAGCTTCAAATAATGAGCCATTCATTGACTACTTAGAACGACTTTCTTGCTGGTTAAGGCTACTGCCAAATCTTAGATTCCTTTGCTGGGAATACAGCGAGTTATTTGAGGAGGCACTTAGTTGTACCGAACCTGTTCCTGTCAGATTTCCAAAACTCGCAAATCTTAAAGCGGTTGCTTTTGTTTGTGTACCAATTTCGATTGGAAGATCCTTTATGAGTACGAATCTACACGTCGAAGTAATTCAACAACATGAGCATTTTGAGCAGCCAAGATCGAATCCTTTGACCATTGGCTTGCATCTGCATAACTTGAAACAACTTTCACTCAGAGCTGACTCTTGGGAATTGTTTGAACGTCTTGAAAGATCTGAAATTTCTTGGCGGCTTAAAAAGTAGAACTGGTTTTTGATCCGCGTTTACGGTCCGAAGATTATCTTGGAAGATGGCCTCGCGTCTTCAAGCTTCTCGAGCGCTGGAAGGAGACACTAAGCATCCTAACTCTGGAGCTCCCGCAGCCAAAAACCCTGAAACAGGCAAATGACATCTTGACAAATACAGATTTAAAAGTGGACTTACCAAACTTGGTCCGCCTCCGGTTAGTCACGCGGAGCTCAACTCTGGTCAAGTATTTCTTCTTGTGCTCATCACTCGAGGTATTGGAAATCGCCGAATCAGAATGGTACGAAAAGTCGACCCGTGTCATTACCAACAAAACATTCATGAAACAAGCAAGAAAGGAATGCATCCTGTTTACACAGACCTGGTCTCTCTTCGGTGAAAGCAAATTTAACCTGCCAAAATCAAATGTTTGGAAAGTGTTTCCGAGGCTGCGGAGAGTCAATATTTCACCACACAAAGGAAAAAACATCAAGAACTGTAGAGTTTATTCCAGAAGAAAATACGGTACATCAGTGCAGAAATGGTGGAATCTTAAACAACTTACCATTTAACATGTTATGGTATGCTTATCATTGACATAACCCTTTCTTCCTTTGTTTACATCGACCTATTACCGGTTGCTTTTAAAGAGTGTTATGTTATATACATAAACGTAATAGTATGACTTTGACACCTTTATAACCGTTTCTTTTCTCCTTTTGGTCACTTCAACCTATTACAGGTGATATGTTATATGCATGTATACAAACTTTGCCGTCAGGCTTTGTTAAAGTTATGCAATTTATGCATGCAGTTTAGATGTGTAATAAATAGAATTTGATTCGCGAGTTTGACTTCAAAGTTTTATTTCTTTCTTTCCTTAGTGCAAGAACAAATAGTGCATCCAATATTCCGTAAAAGTTTTTTGCTGAAATTTGGCCGCAACTACATACCTTGACAATGTTACAAGAATATTATGAAAATTTGACTATCGAAATTACTGAAGAAGCTAAAAACTGAATATATTTACATTTTTGCAACACGGGTTCAGTTTGATGCTGCTGGTTTACTGCCATAACTATCACATTCAGAATTTACTAGTTTGTTTTGTAATTAGTATTAAATAGTTTCATTGTATACATGCTGCCAGCGTACCAGAGCCACAGTCAATACGCACATGACATGATCCACGTGGAGAAATAGCCCCATGATTTATTTTTGCAAAACAATTATTTCGTTGATTCATGCGATTTTTCAGTTGTTATTTCTTAAGATATTACTATTCATTGCTCAAAAGATTTGCATTTGATTTCACAATCCAAAATCATTACAATTAAGAATGCACCACAACAGATTTTTTTTTCATAAACACAAATACCTATTTTTGAACGACCCGTCGGCGAAAGAAACTTTTAAAAGCATATGCGTCATGGGTATAAACTGACCACTGGTTGATACGTCGTAAATTTGGAAACACCTGCCACACCGACGAGTTTTCTATACAAAAGGAACTATAATGCGGACTGAGTTTTTCAGACACCGCAAACCATCCTCCTGTTTCGACTTCCAGTACTTCCAGAAGTTGTAAGCGAACAAAGTAATCGGTGAGACGCACAGAAAACATGTGAAGTTGCAAACGGAATACATAGGGGAGGTTTACTCGGATTTCTTTATTGTTAAGTATCTCGTGCGCTTCATCCAGATTTCTCGGTTCAGGCAGGTCAAGGGTTAAAATTTTAAGCGAATCTTTAAAACGCTCTAAGACCTCAAATATTCTCCACCACTCAACGAACGTATCCTTTGCCATGTATCCTTTTTTGAATAGAAGCTCTAGTTTTGTCAAGTTCCAAGTCTGCCGAATTTTCTCAAGTTGGTTAAATTCTTCAATAGATCGAATAAGTATTGAAACCTGAGATAAATTTGGAAGTGGTATTCCCAAACTGAGTACACTAATATTCGGCCGATACGGATTTTTTGAATGCGGCTGGAAAACTGTCACATTGCAATTTTGCTGCAAAAACTTTTCCCCAATTACGGGTGGAACGTCGTCGAAGCAGATGACCTGCAGATGTGGTAGCGTTGGAAATGTTACTGACTCAATCATGTTGGAGGTGACATCCCAAATCTTATCGTGTTTCCAGTGTAAAATTTGCAGATTAGGAACCAATGCAAGCCAAGCACTAACTTGTTGTAAACTTTCCACAAGAGTCTGTTTTCTCTCGTTGCGTAAAGTAAGGTACCTGATGTGCGGACCCCACCGGACTAAAAATGCCAACACTTCCTGTATCAAAGAACAAGTTCCAGATAGATAATGACTCTTGTCACAGTCAACCATAATTTCAACTTGTCTCCCAATGAAAGGGTTTGTATCTGATTGGCACTCAGAAAATATATTCATGAACCTGGAGATAATAGATCCTTCACGAGCATGCCTTTGTGGAAAATAATACCGTGCCCAGTTTAAAAATTTGTTGGTGGTCAGCATGATATCCTGGATAGTATCGTCCTTATCTAACCGCACGTATTCACCGAAGGGTAACATATCATTTTTAACTACCATTGCGGGAGCCTTCAAGATTTCTACGACATAATCGCTGGATTTGCGCCAGTGTCTGCAAACCAACCGTAGCTTAGTTAGCTCATGTGTCGGAGAGAGTTCAAGAATCTTCTTTATTGATACCCCCTCTTTCCGCAAACGTTCCCGTTCAAGTTCTGCATATTTAGCATGAATAACCCACACATCAGGGAACAAGAATAAAATTCGCTCATGGGAGAGTAGATCCCGAAACAATACGGAAGCATTACTCGCTTGTTGTTTGTCGCTCCAAGCCAGCTTTTGTAGGACGTTTCTCCAAATCTAAAATATTTGAATTCAAAAAAAAAAAAAAAAAAAAACAAATGAAATCACACAAAATGGATTAATAACAACACGCCGTACCTCTTCTGGCAGCAGTTCTAGAAGTCGGGTAGTGTTCTTGTTATGAATGGACTCATCTTGAAAAATAGCAGCCGCTTTGCAACTCTCGTCACTTTCACCACCAAATGTTACTGGTGCAATTGTGGTGTCTTCTGGCACTTTTTCTGAGGATTTGGAAGCCATTTCTTGTGTAACCAAGTAAACTTTTAATTAAATTATGTATTAGTTTGCTACTAAATTTAGAAAACAAAAATTGAATGCACACTAACAAACACCTGTTACCACTCAATTTATGTGACAACGCAAAAGAAGTTGGCTACTGCGTAAAAATTTCCCAATGCAGAAGAATATATGTATGCGTCATATGATAGATTAAGATTGTCGAGAAAAGATTTTTCAGGATCAGCAAGCTGCTTTCAAAGAGCGTAATGTTGTAGGATTTGCACAGAGTAGATTTCCTCTCCAGAAGGGTTTTTTTTTCAATGTATACAAAGCAGGTTTGACGGCTTGTGTCAATGTTATATTTTGTCGACTGGAAAGTCTACCACACGCTGAATAAGATTTACTTATGAAAGTATGTACATATATCCTGCTAATAGAAAAAACCGTCTCCGGCCACTAAATACATCAATGTTTCATCTCATAACTCTTTCACTGAAGATTTGCTTCAAGCTGAAAAATGACACACATGTGGATATATTTATATAGATCTGGATCCAGAGAGATAAATATATACATAGGATAGATCTGTAGAAATTTCTGGAGTGGGTCAGTACAAACAATGTGAGAATAACATTACAGTACCTAATGTATCCTGATATATAGCACAATTTTAACAATTACTGTTTCTTGTTTGGTTCATTGCATTGGCATATACCACAGAATCACAAATGCCTTACTGTTCCTAAATGTTTATAACACATTAAAACATTTCTTGGTCCTAGAATTGGAGACAAGACAAGTATTTTATTTCAAATTTGTTACACACCAACAACTATACGGAATGAAAAAATGAACTAAGATGTTTTTAACCGAGGTGAAAATGAGGAAGTCGTTTTTTCTAACATCCTTTGAACTTAATTGACCGAAAAAATATTATTGACAACATAAATGCATATAAAGAATAAATGCACTTTCCAACTGATGCGGAGAGCTTCGGAGCATTGCACATGAATTGAAAATTTATTCCGCTATGTTTTTATTCTCAGTCAAGCAGTTAAAAATTAACATATCTTAATTTTTTGTTTGTATCAAAACTCTCCATGAATCTAAACAAGTGGTTTGCTTAATAACTTATAATGCATAGGAATGCATGAAATCCCTTACCTGCTTTAGTTGTGGCCATGGCTAAATTTGTTTTGAACTGTGTTTTTTAGTTTTGCAACCACATTGTAGGATATAAGCTGGTTTTTGCTTTAAAAATCCTGCCTCAACATAGACAGTGTTGACCGCTTCTGGAGTTAAGACTTAAGATAAATACATTCACATGTTATGGTATTCTCCTGTGCAGCAAATCTGCGCTGTGAGATCTTCCAGCTAAAACAACGGTGCATTGAGAGACTAGTAAATGGTTTTTTCGATGAGGAGGCTTGTAATGTAATAATCTTGTGTGAGGTCGCAACTGATTCTTCTTACTGATCTTTTCTCTTTGTTACGCAACTGTTGTGACTTTCATGCATTGAGTGAATGGCAGAAGGTTTTTTCTATTAGAAGGATATCTAGAGATCTTTTGAGATGTAAATCTCGTCCAGGCTGTAGTAGACTTTCACGTCAACACCAAATAACACTGACGAAAACCATGCTGGAGATTAAATCTACTCTCAGCAAATCCATTAACGTTACACTGCATGCAAAATGCAACCAGCATTTTGTTGCAGAAAATCGTATGCCGTATATGGCAAACTCTGATGCATTGGGAAATAACCCTTACTACTTTAGATGGAAACAAATTCTTTTGCATTGGCGTATACATGTAACATTGTTTTTAGTGATCATCAAGTCTTAATTTTCAAAGTCTAGTAAAACAGTAACAAATATTTGAATACAAACATTTGTTACACAAGAAATGGCATCGAAATCCTTAGAAAACGTGCTAGAAGACACTACAGTTGCACCGGTAACAGTTTGTGGTGAAAGTGATGACAATGACAGAGCTGCTGTTATTTTTGAAGATGATTCCGTTGATATCAAGAACACAAACAGACTTCTAGAACTGCTGCCGGAAGATGTACGTGGTCTTATACTTAAAAAAATATATTATTTTATTTGATTCGAATTATGTGCTTATTTCACATATTTTAGATTTGGACACAAGTACTAGAAAAGCTTAACTGGAGCGCGAAAGAACATGCGAGCAATGCTTCCGTACTGTTTCGAAATTTACTTTCCTCTGACCAAATAATGTTCTTGTTCCCCGATGTGTGGGTGATTTATGCTAAATATGTGGAAGTAAAACGGGAAAGTTTGAGAGAAGCAGGGGTATCAAGAAAAAAGATGCTTGAACTCTATCCAACCTATGAGCTAACTAATCTACGGGGGGTTTGCAGACACTGGCGTAATTCCATTGATAAAATCTTAGAGCGTTTAAACTACGACAAAGTTATAATTCAAAATGACAACATTCCATTCGGCGAACATTTTCGCTTGGATAGAGATGATACTTTGTCTGATATACTACTGACCTACAATCAATTTGGAAACTGGGCACGGAATAATCTTCCACAACGACATTGTTCTACTTATGGATCCCGTATCTCATGGTTTAATGAAATTTTCTCTGAGTGCCCATCGGATACAATGTCTTGCTTTGGAAGATACGTTCAAATTGAAACAGACTGTTATAAATATCATGATCCGCCAGGAAACTGCAGTTTACTAAAAGAAATTTCGGCTTTTTTGGTGCGGTATGGACAGCACATCAGGTACCTATCTTTAGCCGATGACATGCTTAATGGAGACACCCTTGTGCGACATTTGCAACAATTTAAAAGTTGGCTTGCATTGGTTCCAAATCTAATACAGCTTCGATGGGAGTATAGAGCAGTTCGTAATGTGACGCCAGACATGATTGAATCCATAACATTCCCAACATTATCACAGTTGAAAGTCATTTGTTTTAAATATGTTCCTTCTGTAATTGGGAAAAAGTTTTTGGAACAAAATTCCAGTTTGGAAGTGTTTCAACCGTATCTCGATGACCCTCATCTAGAGAATATCACTATTACCAGTTTGAAAGCTACCCTTCCAAATTTAACGCAGCTTACCATAATAATTCAATCTGTGGAAGATTTCGATCAACTTGAGAACCTTCAGGACACTTGGAAATTGAGAAAACTGGAGCTGGTCTTTAAAAAAGATATCTCGGTGGAATGGAGACGAATATTTAAGGTCTTGGAGAGCTGGAAAGAAACGCTTAAAATTTTAGCTCTTGACCTACCACGCCCCAGAACCCTGAATGAAGCGCTTGAGATTCTAAACAACAATGAAACGAGAGTTGATCTTCCTCGTGTATTCCGCCTACAATTTCGTAGTTATTCTTTGCTTCTCATCAAATACTTTCTCCGATTGAAAGCTTTGGAAGTATTGGAAATAGGTAGTGAACCATCTTATTGGGGCTCAGAAGGACTCAGTGATCATCAACCATACCTTTCAATTCAAGACTCAATGGTGTGGAAAATATTTCCAAAATTACGACGAATTAACCTGTGGAATATTTGGAGTGCACACAGTTTTCAAAGTTTCTTTCGCCGAAATGTGGTTCCAAGTAAACTATATGAGTTACCAGTAATCCCTTTACTTTTACCACAAAATTAGCCCCAGAAATCTTCTTTCTGCCCAAACTAACGCACTGCGGAGTAAATTAAATATTTAACTGTTGTAACTAGCCATTATAATAGTATTTTTGAAGCTTCAGTTTCATTTATCCAAAATAAAACAACATGAATTTTTATTTTAGTGTCTGTTTATACTGCATCAATGTAAACTTTTAACAAGTGCTGTTTCTTCGGTTGTCAATGCATAAACACGTAATTGCGAATTCAGAAATGGAGATAAGACAGGTATTTTCTTTGAAATTTAACACACCGAAAACTATACTGGATAAAGAAATGATACAAAACGAAAATATTCTTTACCCTCTGGTGACAATGGGGAATCGGTTCGGTAAAAATGTTTCGAAGGAAATAAGTAAAGAGTCGGAACTAAAATGACTGTAATTGACCAAGTACAAAAAATACTGTTTTACCCAAAAATAGCGCTATATGATTTTAAACTTGATTTCGATACTTTAAATAGGAAATTGTTGTAAGGCCAGTTATACTACTTAAAATTACTAATTTACAAGTTTTTGTTGTTTCTATTACAGCTGATCAAGTAGTTTGCTAAAGAATTTAAAATATGAAGCCAGTCAATCCTGTAAATATGATTTACATAAGAAAACTCTTGACACATAATAAATAGATGTTTTGTAAATTAACAATCTTCATATACCAAAACGAATGCCAGAAGTTTGCACAGATCAGATTACTTCCTCTCAAGCATGGTTTCTATCTTGTAATAATATGTAATGGAGTATCTGAATATGTTTTGAACCAGCTCATAGACAAACCTATTGAATTTCTACGAATTTAGGAAATGACGTAATGCAACAGATGGACAAACCTTGTCCGAGAAAAAAACTTTTTCTTATTTCTCAATGCTTCCTTGTATGGATTATATGTGTTGAATTGGACATAGATAATATTAGAGGTTTTAAAACCTAGAATCCTGTCATTGAATTCATCTCTGACCCACATTTTTTTATTTGTCGTCAGAGTTAATAAACTTTACCACCTTTCAGGGAAAATTTACTGAAATACAAATTGCGAATTTCCAAAACAAAACATTCATGAAACAAGCAAGAAAGGAATGCATCTTTTTTTGCAATCTTGGTATCTCTTCGGTGAAAGGAAATTTAACCTGCCAAAATCGAATGTTTGGAAAGTGTTTCCGAAGTTGCAGAGACTCCATATTTCTCCATATGGTGGAAGTAACATGAGCAACTATAGAGTTTATTCCAGACGAAAACACGATACATCAGAGCGGAAATGGTGGAATCTGAAACGGCTTACCATTTAGCGGCGTATTGAAACCCCATAACCCTCTTCCGCTTAGTTTACTACGACCCATCACCGGTAGCCCATAAAGAGTGTTATGTTTCATGTTATAAACATAATTACAAAAAGTACCGATAGGCTCTATTTAAGTTATTTATGCATTTTTGATATTAAATAAATAGGACTTTAATTCGCGAGTTTAAATTTAGAGTTTTATTTCATTTTTCCTTTGGTACAAGTACAAGAAGTAGACCCGGTATACCGTAGCCGTTAAGTTTTTTTCTCAAATTTGGCAGAAACTACTTTGATTATGTTAAGAGAAATTTAAGAAAATTTGACGATCATACAAATTAATAAGTTAAAATCTAAACACAAGTTTGGCTGTGAAGTTTGAGCTAAAAGCTGCTGACTTACTGTCATAACTATCACATTCAGAATTTGCCAGATTTTTTTTTGCATTTAGTGTTACATAGTTTCACTGCATACATGCTGCTACCTTACCAGAGTCACAGTCAATAAGCACATGATCCACGATGTTGCCCATGATTTTTTTTACAAAACAAGGATAACTTTGCTTCAATCGGTTTTATTAGTAGATATTAAATTCATTGCTAAAAAGATTTGTACATGACGCCAAACTACAATAACCCTACAATTTGAAATGTAGCGGTACAGATTTGTTTTTTCATTAAAGCAAATATCTATTTCTTAACGACCCGTCGGCGAAAGAAACCTAGAAAAGCATGAGCGTCACGGGTATTAACTGTCCACTTGTTGATACGTCGTAATTTTGGAAATACCTGCCACACCGACGAGTTTTCTATGCAATAGGAACCATAATGCGGACTGAGCTTGTCGGACACTGCAAACCACCCTCCTGTTTCTAGTTCCAGTACTTCCAGAAGTTGTAGGCGAACAAAGTAATCGATGAGACGCACAGAAAACATGTGAAGTTGCAAACGGAATACATAGGGGAGATTTACTCGGATTTCTTTATTATTAAGTATCTCGTGCGCTTCATCCAGATTTCTCGGTTCAGGCAGGTCAAGGGTTAAAATTTTAAGCGAATCTTTCCAGCGCTCTAAGACCTTAAATATTCTCCACCACTCAACGAACGTATCCTCTGCCATGAATCATTTTTCAAAGAGAAGCTCCAGTTTTGTCAACTGCCAAGTTTGCTGAGCCTTCTCAAGTTGGGTAAATTCTTCGACAGATTGAATCAGTATAGAAACTTGTGATAAATTCCGAAGGGTTACTCCCAAATTCAGCACACAGATTTTCGGCCAATGCGGATTTTTAGAATGCGATCTACAACATTGCAATTTTGCTGTAAAAACTTTTCCCCAATTAGGGGTGGAACGTCGTCGAAGCTGATGACTTTGAGATGTGGTAGCGTTGGAAATGCTACTGACTCAATCATGTTGAAAGTGACATCCCGAATATATATTTCGTACTTCCAGTGTAGAATTTGCAAATTAGGAACCAATGCAAGCCAAGCGCTAAACTGTTGTAATGTCTCCACCAGAGCTTGTTTCCTCTCGTTGCGTAAAGACAGGTACCTGATGTGCTTCCCCCACCGGAGTAGAAACGCCGACACATCTTGTTGTAAAGAACAATTTCCAGACGTATAGTGGTTCTTGTCACAGTCAACCACAATTTCAACTTGTCTCCCAATGAAAGGATTTGTATCTGATTGGCACTCAG
This sequence comes from Salina celebensis, assembly GCA_036561885.1. Taxonomy (NCBI): domain Eukaryota; kingdom Metazoa; phylum Arthropoda; class Collembola; order Entomobryomorpha; family Paronellidae; genus Salina; species Salina celebensis. The sequence continues at coordinate 13,053 of JAAXOA010000428.1, forward strand.
AAAAAATATTCATGAATCTAGAGATAATAGATACTTCACGAGCATGCCTTTGTGGAAAATAATATCTTGCCCATCTCAAGAATCTGTGTTTGGTCAGCATGATATCCTGGATAGTATCGTCCTTATCTAACCGCACGTATTCACCGAAGGGTAACATATCATTTCTAATTACCATTTCGGAAGCGTTCACCATTTCTACGACACGATCAATGGAGTTGCGCCAGTGTCTGCAAACCAACCGTAGCTTAGTTAGCTCATAGGTTGGAGAGAGTTCAAGCATCTTCTCTCTTGGAAGCCCTTTTCTCCACAAACTTTCCCGTTCAAGTTCAACAAATTTAGCATAAATCAACCACACATCGGGAAACAAGAACATAATTCGTTCATGCGAGCGTAAATTCCTGAACAGAACGGAAGCATTGCTCGCTTGTTGTTTGTCCCTCCAATCAAGCTTTTCTAGAACTTTCCTCCAAATCTAAAATATTGGAATTCAACACAAAAGACAGATGTAATCAAATATATACATATTAATTGAGATAGCCTTGAAATGGAGCGGAAATACTTTGTTCCTAGTGAACGCAATCTGATAGGCATAATGCGTTTTTAAGTGCATATGTATGTTCAATCCTAACTACCATTTCCACTCAATTTTTATTATATTTCTATTAATATTTGTTTAAAACAACACCTCGTACCTCTTCCGGCAACAATTCTAGAAGTCGGGTGGTATTCTTGTTATGAACTGACTCATTTTGAAAAATTGCAGTAATTTTGTCGTCACTTTCACGACAAACTGTTATTGGTGTAGGTGCAGTGTCTTCTGTCGCGGATCCCGATGAGGAGCTGGCCATTTTGTGTGTAAGCAAGTTATCTTACAGATAAAATATTTACTAGCTTCCTACCAAATTCGGAAACTCAAGATTGATTGTTCACTAACAAATACCTGTTACTGCACATTATTATGTGTCACTGCAAAAAAAAACTCACCACTGCGTAATAAATGTAACTTTCCAATGCAAAAGATTATTTCATAAAAAGCATATGATTTTTCAGCAATAACAAGTTGCTTGTATAGAGTGTAATGTTGAAGAATTGGCACAGAGCAGATTTCGTCTCCAGCATAGTTCCTCCTTGGATCTTTACAACGCTTGATGGTTCCTGTCAGTGTTATAGAGTTCTGATAGAAAAGTCCACCACAAGCAGGACGAGATTTTGTTCTCAAAAGATATCCTTCTTATAGAAAAAACCTTCTTCCAGCCACTCAATGCATCTATGTTTCAACTCACATATCTAACCCTGCAGATTTCCTACAAGGGGAAAACGGAATGCATGTAAATATATTTACAAAGATATAAAATTTCTGGACCGGGTCACTACTACAAAAATTTAACAAGCACTGGACTCAATGCATGATCGCAGGATCACAACGTCACTCGTTCTTCTTAAATACTTTCACCACGTACTAAAACAATGTCTGGTTCTGAAACAAGGCAAGACAAATATTTACTTTTCAACATAATACACCGAGAGGTGTACTGTACGAAGAAATCTAAAAAAATCTATGATGTTTTTAGCCCAGTTGACAATCGAGAAATCGTTTGCGCAAACATTTTATGAAGTATAATAGTCTGAACATTTACTACACACATGTACACGTGTACATTGTACATTAGACAAACTGGAGAGCTTTGGAGCATTATATGATATGAAAATTGAATTCATTGCGTTAAGTAGGATCTGATTCTGTATGACAAACTACTAAAAAGATTTTTTATATATTTTATAAATATTCATCAATGTGACCCATCGATTTACAAAACAGTTTTTAAATCTTGTGAATGACTTTGTTGGTTATACAATACAAACATGCGCGTGCTTCTTTTCTGCTGATGGCTATTTACAACTTAAAATTTCTGTTTTGTATTGTGTAAACACATGGAAGGAAACAATCTTGTTTTACCTGAAGATATTAATTACCACGGTTGAATATGTTATATCCTAAATCATGATATTACCGTAACGCATTCACATTTTATTTTATTTTATTTGTCAATACTTATTTTTTCCTCGTCTCCTGGAAAGCAAGTCTGCACTATGAGAGCTCCCAGTTGAAGCATTGAGAGACTGATAAGAGATTTTTTCTATGAAGAGGATATGTAATAATCTCTATTAAAGGAATCCTGTTCAAGGACGCTTGTGGAAAACTTTCCTGCCAGTGTCGTGTTGCATTGTCACAAATCTCATACAAGATTTGATATTGAACTAAAAATCATGGATACGAGGAAATCTACATTCTGTAAAACTTTCAGTATTGCTCTCTGTGAAAGCATCTTGTTGCGCAACAACTACAACTACTTGTGAACCATTTATATTTGTTCCTAGGCATTGCATTCCTGAGAACGACCAATGCATCGAAACTTTAGGTTATTATTTCAAAATTTGCGACAAAACCGCAAGCACTTGACTCAAAAATATTACAAATTTCATTGGAGAACTAGAACAGAAAGCTGTTAACTGATTTTTGAGGATCTCTAAAGCTCTCAAAGCTCTAACAAATACAATAGCTCGTTATGAACTTGTAGCGTTGTACCAATACAAAGCGTTGATTTTCTTGTTAAATTTGGTTTATGTGGCTGCTTTTCTCCCAGAATACAATAAACAATCCTCTGCAGTTTACATATTTTACACATTAGCCGAATTTTTACTTTATTGCTGACAAGTGTTGTTTGTGATCTAGCAAGTAATACCCGTAGAAGCTTTTAAGCTGTATCAACGAATCTGACAGATCAAAAGAAACCTTAAAGCGGGGAAAGTCATGCCCAAAGTACATGGGATGAATAGCTCCCCTTCGTTGATGTAGAATGATACTCCTTTTGACCAGTCTAAAGCTGAAAGAAAGTGCTTGACGTTTGATCACGCCTCTTGTTTAAGGCGAAAACGTAAACAAACCACCTGCCTAGCTGCCTATGTGGTCTTGGTAAGGGCTTTCAAATAATACCTTCCATGTTATGTAAAAATGCGAAACATCCTTGTCAAAGCCTCGTAGGGTCAACCGATTTAATTCAAAATCTATGATCTATCCATCTTAGTGTGATCAAAGAATGTTAACAGTTTTTGGTTCCAACATGTTCCTGGAAAACGAGAGGTATAAAACTAAAAGATTCCCCTTGGAGCAACCGTTGTAATGTTTTCATAATTTGCTAACATCCTTCCACCACAAGTTTTGATCTACACAGATGTCATGTCGCAACTATGAATCATATTTATAAGAGTTATATTGTTAATTTTCGATAAGTGGAAACATAACTTTTTCTGGGAATTTAGATCAGACAGGGACTTTACAGTGGTACGGAATGTTTTTAGCAGTATCCTGGGATATTCAAACTACTCCGTTTAGGATACATAAACTTTCATAAACAAGTTACTGCCTGAGGTGTTTTTGTATTTTTGGGATTATTCTGAACAGTTGATGTTCTGGTAAATTCATCAGATGAATTCACTTATGTTGACGTGTTTACCCTTTTATTCATTTTACTTGTGTTCGTAATAAGCTAAATAAGTTGGTTCCTGATTAGGCGAAAAATGTGACGATTCATTACAAATAAAGTTAATAGTACTGGGGACCAAATACTGTGGTTGCCTATATTCCTATTTACCATATCAACGTATTCAACCCGGAAGACGTTATCTGGTTTCCTGTCACTTGTACTCGTGATGTAATCCACCAGATTCTTGTAACTTAGACGTTAACAGCCTTAACCATGCAACAGCCAAGTAGCTTTATTCTTATGGTTAACCTTGACTGCACTCATTGCCAAAAGTAGAAACTACCAGAGCGGTAATAAATTCACCACAAAAGTTGTGGGATGACTCGTATTTTGGCCATTCTGTATCTTTAATGAGCTCCTTATCTGAAACATTTCCGTCACGGCGTTTATCAATACTTGCTAAAACACGAACATTTTCTTTAATAAGAGAATTTTTCTGTTTTACATGCTTCACAAGAATATTGACTATTGCTGGCAGCTGCATTTGAAATGTTTTTGCACTAGTGCATTCAAAGTTTGTAGTTTAAACACAAATATATTAATATCTTGACGATAGTAGTCTTCTGGTTTCATTTGTATAAACATTCCTGGAAATTTTGCGATCTGCCGATTGAAGGCTTCAGAATTATGGCTGAAATGTTTACCACTTTCGAACAACTGCCACCAGTGGAGAACAAACCAAAATCAGTCTCTTCAAACAAGCAAAAACTGTCTGTTGGAATGGGTTGCTGTACTTGGACAACTTTTCTTTTGGCATGTTGTCTTTTTATAACAACCGGCACATCAGTGATACTTTGGCACAAACTTAATCTTATGCATGAGGACTTTCACAAAACTACTCAAGCTAACGCTCCGTTAAACGAAATCGCGGGTGATACTGTAGAATCAAGAACTATCAAAGAAAATTGTGACTGGGAGCCTCAAATGGAACAAGTGATGGATCAGATAATTTGGTTGAATTCGTCTTTGTTGGCATTACGAGTTACAGGTACCTTATAAAACTTCCAAATAAAAAGGAATCGTGCCATGCACAAAATAGACTAAATTTGTTCATTTATATAACAGAGATATTGTTATATTGATTTGCAGAAGAGTCTCAACCTGAGCCTAAATGCTCATGTCGGGATGGAGCAAAGGGAGAGCCAGGCCATGACGTAATTTCATAATATTATGTTAAAAAAATGTTTGTAATTAAATATGTTACAGGAATTGTGCAACCTTAAATACAGGGTCTTCCTGGCTTCCCTGGTCTCAAAGGCGAAACAGGAAATATTGGTCCCACGGGTTTGCCGGTAGGTGCAATTTTTTATGGTCACATTTTCACTGAATGCAAAACACTGATAGGTATGTGGCGCCAAACTGGCTGAGGTTTCAAATAACTTCATCAAATTAGTAAAAACACATATTGTATATGCTATGGTGCTGCCAATATTTTATTCTTAAAATACAGGGATTTGCGGGGCATCCAGGACTACCTGGGTCGAAAGGTGAAGCAGGAGAGCTTGGGTTTCCCGGTATACCAGGTATTCCTGGTCAGAAGGGAAGTCCGGGTACACCAGGTCAACCGGGCATAAGTGGTCTTCCTGGCTTTCCTGGTCTAAAAGGACAGAAAGGGGAACCTATGCCTTGGGGATAACACTGAAAACAATCAATAATCTAAGATTTATTCAAATTTTTTTAAGATAAGTATTTTTATTGTAGTAGTTATTGATCACAACCGATTTTAGTTATACTATACGAATTACATCACTTTGAAGGATGCCTAGTACTGCCTTTGCACAGTTCGATACCATTCAATATTTTAACTACATTGAACACCCGCCGAAAAAGCAACTTTTTGTACAGTGAGACGATTTTGCAGTGATTGAAAATAAAACACTGTTCATGCGAGTAAAATATAAGAAAATAGTACGCACCCGATGAAATAAAATTTCCATATATAAAAAACTACTACCGAAGCTTTTCGGACCTCTGTGTATGGAGAGAGATAACTTTACCAACTCTTGGACACATCATCAGCCTACAGAACCGCAAATCAGCCGACAATTTAAGAAATTATTCTTGAAAAATAAATCTATAGCAAGAACTCCGGTGACTTCTTGCTACTCAATACTGCAGCAAACACTGCAATTGCACTGCAATGCACAATACTAGATATTTTACGGTGAATTTATAGTGGGCTCAAAAATTCTTAACTTGTCCATCGTAGGCGTCTTCTAGACTAGCTCCATACCAAATTTCTGCCGAATTGATGAAGAGATGAACGTAACGTACGAACGTAACGAACAGGGAGGCGGCTGTGCTGATTCACCGATTCGGCCCTAACGGTGTTCGTGAACGATAAACAACAAAGCCAATGAATATTAATCATCTAACTATTGCTAAAATAGGACAAGAAAAACTTGAATGTGCACATTTCTTGCTTTGGCTGCTAATGTGTCTAAGAGTTGATTACTTTATCACTGCCACTTACCACATGGTTACATCAAGTCACACTACTTGATTATTTCCTTTGTTTATACATATTTTGACTTTAAACCACGAGAACGGTGAGTTTGTTGCTTTGAGGATGAATCGGAAAGAGTTACAATACAAGCAGATGGCATAAACATCCATCATTCATCACACCCGTATGTGGAAACGTTGTTAACGGGTTTTTCGTCCACATAACATGTCTGACCATGACTCATATACTGTGTGGATGTCTAACTAAATAATGGAATTGACCATTAATGTTTCAAACCTTTGTTTAGAGCTCCACCGCTAAAACTATTCGGATTGTTTTCATCGTTGAAACACAGATTCAAATTAAATGCATGTTTACTTCTCATACAATAAACTAATTGACATTCATATTAACGTGTCTAATCGCTGTGCTTATAACACCAAAGAGTGCAAATGAAACAACACTCAGGTTGCCCTTGTAGAAGCCATAATTCTTCGGAAACTTCAGGATCGATAAGATCAAAACTGATGACGCTAAATAATCTTACCTAAATAGTCGCCATATATGGTATTGATTTCGAGACACATGTCGATTTAACATGCTTTTACAACTTATTTAATGAAAAAGACAACCTTCGGCAGCTTCTTTGTCGGCATCCTTTGAGCCATTTCAATTGGTGATAAATTATATCATTAAAAGAATGGGGATAAATCATATGGTTACTATGAATAACCACGGGCGATGACTACCAATTATCTAATGGAAAACATAAGTTGACATTGAGTGTTTCAAAACTACTTTGACACGTTCCAGGTTTATTAAAATGCTTTCAGAATTAATACAAAAGTTTAAAACCAAAGGGCTGAGTGAAGTCATAAGATCAAAAAAATTACAAAGCATGTTAACGCTATTTGTTGTCATACTAACATTTAGTATTGGATGTAGCAATGAGTCATTAAAGGTGGAGACGAATTAGTGATTGTCGTATCAAGTAAGTGGGTTATTTGCTAAATTAACAGTTTGACTTGCCGTATTCAAAACAGATACATTAAAGCTGGTTTTGTACTGCTCGGATTTAAATATGAATGTTCCAATGCCGGATTCCTGGGATTAAACGCGTGATTATTTTTGTTGAATTCATAAGAAAATTGCGAAACCAAGAAAAATGAAAGCAAACAATTAAATTGAATTTCTTGGGGTTCTTTATGGAATAGCCTATTCTGTTAAAGGAAACGGTTTTGTTTAGGCGTTGTTAAATAAATAATGCCTTTTTACGATTATCTCTGTTCTCACAAACATCCTGCTCATAACATATCAGTTTTGAAACAGAGCTTCATCATCAGGCAACTCCCGAATGCCTATTATTATTATTATGTACGGTTTTATTCAAGTCAAATATCATGTTACACAAAGTTACGTATCAGTCTCTTGCTAAGCAAGTTCTTCGGTTGCGGGTCACTCCTCCTCCTCCTCCGAATACTGCTGATAATTATAATTCTCAAAAACTCCACATTGTATCGTAAAATATGATTTGGAACCTTCTCCAGGGCAATTCTCTACTTTCTTGCATTTCGGAACCCCATCGTAGGGTTTCCCATTTATTGAATAACCAGGACATGTCATGTCAAATTCTTCAAGCTGTTCTCCCTCCCGAGTACACGTACCACTTGGAGCTGCCTCGGGACAAGCACATTCTACAGTAAAGTACGGCTCCGAGCTAGTCGCAGGACATGGCGCCACCTTTTTGCACTTCGCAGTCATCTGAGTGTTACAAATACAATATTGCAGCATTGTAATTACAGTGGAACATATCATTTTGTAATCTCCGGGGGTGGGCCTTAGCTACATAATAGCATATATAGATTTCCCATGTTACAATGCGGCTAGGTCCAGCCCCCTGGCTTAAGAAAATGGTTTGTTCCAAAATATATACTAAAGTCAAATTCTTTAAACCAGTTTCATGTATCTTTAAAAATTGAGGCTTCTGTTGACCCAGAGGAAGAAGATTTGGGAACTTGTTTCATAGAAAACTAACAAGCCATTAGTAGATTCCGTTTCCATTCAATGAATATGGTTGGCCACAAAATACCGATACGGGCAACCTCAAGCAGCCCTCAAATTGGTTTCTGGGCCACCCACGACTATGCAGTTTTCTGTATTTACCCATCCATCCATGGATTTAGGCGGGAATGCGTGGGTTATGACTAAAATGATGCTTAACTCGCATCTCTACTTCATAAACTACCTCGCTATTTCGATAGATCGGTCAACTATTTTAGAATGTACAACTCACCCCCTTGGAACACTGGAAACCTTCGATCGTTTGTCCTTCGGAATTACAATTGTTGCTCTGATCTGGGTCGGGGCAATCACATTCAACGGTAAAATACGATGGAGAGCCACTTTCCGGACATTTCTCCACCTTTTTACACTTCGGCACCATCTATATGTACCAATCAAACCGTAATTAAAAGTCAAACACTTGATTAAGTTACTGTTACTCACCCCATCATGACACTCTACACCATCAGCTTTCTGTCCTTCTGTTGTACAATTGTTGCTCTGATCAGGCTCGGGACAATCACATTCCAAAGTAAAGTAGGGCGCCGACTTCTCCTCTGGACATCGTTCCACCTTATTGCACTTTGGAGTCATCTAAAGGTGCCACAAAAAAGTTATTAACAATGATATAAAGCAGCACGTCTGTCTGTCCATAGGTCAGTTCGTAGCCTCGGTTTCCAAAAAGAAGAAACATAATTTAAATATGAAAGTGTCCAAGTTGAACAGATAAGGTTTTTTAAAACAAAACGGGATTTCGTTTTCTTAACCTATGCTCCCTAATGACAACCATCTGCTTATGTTGTTGCAGAAGACCTGAGTCAAAATTAGAACATTTGTATCACACTTAAACTTCTTTGCTTATGCAGCCGTAAACTGTTCTATTAAACTTAAAAATAAATATTAAGCAGCCAAATTACAGGCAAATTTAAAGAATTTTCGCTTACACTAGACGATAATCATTGTCAAAACAATGGACGTCATTGTAATTGCCAATTAATGCAAGAAAAGAAAGGACTGTGAATTTTCGGCCAATATTTCGCCCGTAATAAACATGATACGTTATAAACCATGGCAAGGCCCACCAGTTACATAGGCTGAGAGCGACAGATGAGGTTTTATAGATGAATGATGTAGAGCAGTACGTTATAAACGGGTTAGACTGTTTTCCATTGTACGGCTGGTTGTATTAGCTTGCAAGACTCACCCCTAATGGGCATTCTCCGCCGTTAACAGTCTGTCCTTCTGAAGTGCAATTCTGATCTGGCTTGGGACACACCTTCCCACATTCAACAGTAAAGTAAGGCTTGGAGTTCTCTTCAGGACACTTCTCCACTTCTTTACACGTCGGAGCCATCTAAATGTACCAAAGAAAGAGTAAATCATATAAAGGCGTTCCTCATGACGACGTTTCCTTCAAGCAATGATATTTCATATTATTTTCATTTCACTTACCCCCTCAGGACACTCTCCACCTTCGATTGTCTGTCCTTCTGAAGTACACTTCTTATGTGGCTTGGGACACACCTTCCCACATTCAACAGTAAAGTAAGACCTGGAGTTCTCTTTAGGACACTTCTCCACCTTTCTACACGTCGGAGCCATCTAAATATGCCAAATAAGGAGTAAATCATTTAAAGGGGTTCCTCATGCCGACGTTTTCTTCAAGCAATGATATTTCATATTATGTTTTTTTACTCACCCCCTCCGGACACTCTCCACCTTCGATCGTCTGTCCTTCTGAAGTACACTTCTGATGTGGCTTGGGACAAACCTTCCCACATTCAACAGTATAGTAAGGCTTTGATTTCTCTTTAGGACACTTCCGCACTTTTTTACACGTCGGAGCCATCTAAATATACCAAACCAGACCGTTTCACAATGTCATCCTTAAGTAGCGAAAGCTTAAACATTTTATTTTTACTCAAAAAACCAATTGCAACTCATACTGCAAAACAATTCAAGATTTAAAAAGTCCCCACTTAATATGACTTCAGTTAACTAATTGGCCATTTAATTAGTGAAGAAGACGGAATTAACCATTGTTTCAATGAATAAAAATGATAAGCGCAACGAACTCTATTGAAATGTTAAATAAAAAAATTCATCATTAACTATAAGCACTACAGTTAACTAATTGCCCATTTAACTAGTGACGAAGAGCTTATTACCCATTGTTTCCATAAGCAAAAATGATCAGCGCAACGAGCTCTATTGAAATACTTAACAAAAAATTTTCATCATTCCATAAGCACTACAGTTAACTTTAATTGCTCAATTAACTTTTTAACGTGAGAACTTGAAACTGTGTTTGTCACACCCTTGTATCATGACGATGAAACCCTGAAAGTTTCACCCGAATCCGTATAACAGTTCTCGAGATAAACGGCGAACAGACGGACGGACGGACCGACAGACAGACAGACGGACGGAAAGACGGACAGAAACGACGATCCTATAAAGTAGCTTTCGCTACTTAATAAGGCGTTCCACATGACGACGTTTCCTTCAAGCAATGATATATCATATTATGTATATTCATTTCACTCACCCCCTCCGGACACTCTCCACCTTCGATTGTCTGTCCTTCTGAAGTACACTTCTGATCTGGCTTGGGACAAGCTTTCCCACATTCAACAGTAAAGTAAGGGATTGAGTTCGCTTTAGGACACTTCTCTACTATTGTACACGTCGGAGCCATCTAAATATACCAAAGAAAGAGTAAATCGTATAAAGGCGTTCCTCATGACGACGTTTCCTTCAAGCAATGATATATCATATTATGTATATTCATTTCACTTACCCCCTCCGGACACTCTCTACCTTCGATTGTCTGTCCTTCTGAAGTACACTTCTGATCTGGCTTGGGACACACTTTTCCACATTTAACAGTA
>JAAXOA010000429.1:0-23973 GCA_036561885.1 Salina celebensis
CGAAAATTGCTGGAATATTATATATATTTTTTATTTCTTGATCAACATTGATAATAGTAAAAAGCTATTGCTAAAAAATAATGCAAAAAAAAGGTTCTCGCTTCATCACAATCAGCCTTTCTGGATTTATTGCGTTAACCTATTGGTAAAGTAGTATTGTTATATTCAGTAAAAAACTCGTTCTTTCTCTGTCTTTCAAGATTTTTGGGAAAAGACAAGAGAGATTCAGAGAAGAAGCAGGGCAACATTTTCAAAGCGAGTTTTGTACCGTGGTAAACTGTATTGTATTTCACAAGCAATTTCCATCCGATTTTTTAATGTTCTGATACGCTACATACTCAAACTAATAATCATCATCTCTCAGGAATCTTCTCGTCTAAAACAGATTGCTTTCTTATAGCTTTTCTGGTTCTCATCTTGAACCTAAACTGTGCACATATGCATGTGGTATGCGTTTTCTCATTTTCAATTTTTTTAATTTACTTTGTTGGCCAATTAATTTTTTAAACCATAAAGAAGCAGCTCTGATTATATGGAGACTAGGGCCGGTCAGTTATATTTTGATCAGAGTGAAATTAATACGTACTTGAGTGAACATAATATTCACCGCACGCAAAAGAGCATCGGCAGATTTCTTCTTGATGTGTTGCAATCTTGTCTTGAAGCCGGCAAATATCTCGCGATTATGTGGATATAATATCGATACCTTTATCACTGTTGTCTTTCTCGTTTTTTTATTACAACTGGTGGTTGCGCACACATCGATAATTACAAAGAAATCAAACAGAACTCCATTTATTTGAGGAGGATAGTAAAAAAAAGTCTTATGGGTAATAGAATCGATAAGGAACATTAAAAACAGCGAAGATATACGTTTTGACGGAGAATTTTAATGGAAATCCGGATTTCAATTTTAAAAGATTCTTTTTGATACACAGTTGGCACAATTGGAGAAGACACAAAAAGCACGAGTAATTTACGGTGATCGCTGCAGACAAACGAGAAAAGGACTTTGGAGCGTAATCATCGTTATGACTGTATATAAAAAAGTTTTTTTTTGGGTAGTGTGTGGTCTTCTAAGAGTGTTATTGTTACGTCAGAGCGTCTTAGGAGCCGAAGCAACAATGGTATTGATGATATGATAGGACACAAGGTATCCGTCTTCATATTAGACAATAATTTTTGAATCCATTGGATCATTAATCAGCCATAGACCCTGCCAAAATGACATTAGACAGGCTGCAACCACCATTGACGAGAATACCGTAATAAAAAAGCCAGCGAATATTTTGTCTTCTTTAAGGAAAACTGAGGAAACTGCGAGTGAAACGACCAGGACAGCGAGAATCATTAAGAGGTGGGGTGAGACTATGATAAGCCCTTCAAACCAGCTAAGTCCTGACATCTTTGCACTTGACCTGTTTGAATAAACATTGTGTATAATTAGCAGAATTTTGTTAGGTGGAAGGTGAAAGAGGTTGCTACTATGTTTGCAAATTGTTGTGTTCATTGAGTATTTTACCTTGATATCCGTATGGAAAAGTTTGAAGCTGAATCAGATCGAGAAAAATATACCGTTGTTGGTCGAGGAGAGGCTGAAACTGCTTGTCTCTAGTTAACCCTTACGTTCTTTTCCTACTACGACTATGTTTCTTCTCAAGTGTATAATTTGCCGTTTCGTAGGTCGTTATCATAGGCCATTAAAATTTGGAGGGGCCCAGTTGGTGAGAGAGTGTAAAGGAGCAGTAATGTGCAAATAAAGTCATACGCACTGATTTGGCAAGTTTTAAACGTTTATTTATAGATGAATTGATAGCCAAACAGTGAAACAATTTTGTAGCAGTGTTATGTGTGTGTAAATCGAGGAAAAATATCTTGTTATACTTGACAAACTGTCATATTTACGCCATAAAAATTACTATGATTACCTTTTATTACCGTCATAATACAAATATTGTAATTTTATTCTAAATTGCGTGCTAGACACACATAGGAAAATCATTGACCATGGGATGCGTACCCAATAATCATTATTTCAAAAATGTTCATGTCGATTGGGTTCGGTTGGTTCCTTCGCGTGTAGCTTTTAAAATGTTTATTCTATATCTACAGGTTACATGCAAAAAATGCACATGGCTTGATATGTACGTGTACTACTCATTACAACCTGCAATTTGGCAATAAAACGCGGATAAACGGTGTGGTGTGTCCATTTTTTGTGTGTATACAAATCAAAGATGCACTTTGTCTGAAGGTCTTGGACAATATGTCCCTTTTCATTGTCCATTGAATGTTGATGTTTGTTACGTTGTAGACATTCAAAAGTCACTTTGTCCTTATGTGTAATAGAGTTTACTTTAGACTTAAGAAATTCTTGCATTCAAATTAATAAAGAATAGAAAAAAACACATTTTATTCGCACACCGGTATTCAGGAAACCATGATTATGTGATTGAAAAGGACAAAACTACTAAGTTTGTAAGCGGTCAGAATCCGCGCAAAATTTGTGTACAATGGGAACCAATGTAGGTGTTAATAGCGTGAGAATTGGAATGTTATAAAATGTAAAATGTATATGAATACAAAACTACAAAATGCGCATAATATGTAAACTACCGGAAGATGAGGTAAAAAGTTTCTAAATGATGTGTTTTTCTTTCTTTTTTCAGTATTCAAGCGAACACACGAATTGGGTCACCCATATTCCACACCAAATATCGGATTTTCAAAGGTAAGCACTGTTACTATATTGAGAAATACAATAAAAATACAACAGGATAAAAATTAAAATATGACACTATTATTTGGGAATTTTATTCCTTTACAACTGTTCAAATCTAGCTCAAAGGTTCCGTTACATACCTGAACCAAAACCTGGTAAATTATCAACTGTGCCCTTAGACCGTCAATAATTTCACGCAAATATTAACACTTTATGTTCACACTGATTGAACCAATGCCGCTAGAGGCAGAACCACTTAGAACGTTTTGGATATCCACACAACAGACATTTCGGAATGATTCCAAAAGCTATTCGCACACTCTAATCTGGGTATTAGATTACTACTGTTTAAACGCTAAATCCCATTAAACTCTTCCAGCGAAATGCCGCATTTTGGTAGGCATGCTTTCCAAGTCATTATAACATTGACGAAGTGTAAACCGGATAAAGTTGCCGTAAACCTTTTTTTGTTTTAGAGTGCTCATGATTTCTGCCCTTGTTTCCACTCAAAGCAGCGGCACTCGTTGTAGCAAACAAGTGTGAAAGAAACGAAGATATTCTGTTAATATTTTGATTTGTTTGATACGTGAATATTTGCCGAGAGTGGATAAAGAGATCATGGAGAGAAAAAATATAGGCTGTGAAATAGAAACATTTTCATCTCTTCAACAGTAATTTGGTTTCGAGCAGTTCAAGTATCATATCGCATTGCACTGCTTCCTTTACCCTAGCATCATCTTCAGAGTATGATGTGAGGACGACGGAAAAAAGAGGGGTGATTGGTGATGGTAGCTCACGAATCACGAACTTTATTGGCATCAGTGACAGCTTCATCTAGCATCATCTTCAGAGTATGATGTGAGGACGACGGAAAAAAGAGGGGTGATTGGTGATGGTAGCTCACGAATCACGAACTTTATTGGCATCAGTGACAGCTTCCCTACCAACTTGGTTGATTACTCTTGCCATTTAAGAGTGAGATTGGGTCTCTACACAGCTCAAATAACGTCTTACTGTATTTTATCATACTTCATATGAAACTGTACAGCATCTTCACAACCTGAACATTTTGTGTTCTTAAAGCACTGTTGAATTCACATATTGCCTGCAGATGAATTTTTTTGAAAGATGATAACTTTATCTTGTTACTGCTACGACTGTTGTGTGCTTTGCAAGGTAGTTTAGCTCTCTGCTGCAAAATCTTCGGAGTCTTGCATATCTACAATGCATCATTTTATTTCATACTTAATGACGGTTTCAAGAATCTAAGTTGTTAGATTTACACAATTATTAGCTTGCAGCTGTGTAATAATAATTGTATGTGTAAATCACAGCAAATCTTTGGTATATTCATATCGATTGTAGTGACCATGCAAGGAATACGGTAGTTTACACTTGCAGCATAAAAAATGATGGCTTTCATTGATATTAGGACTGCGCATCATAACTAGTCATTGATTTCTTCCTATGAGGATTTACCGAACAGTGGCAGGCAATAGAGACCAGACACCAGAAAGAACTGCTGTCCAAAGGAGAGAGTTGATAAAAACTAGGAAGACAGTGCAATTTGAATTGTTTATCGAGTATGGAAGGGGAAGGACGAAGGATAAAAGACGTTTGTAATAGTTTTCAGTCTGTCACCTGTCAATGACTCTGTCGCTACCTGAATTGAATTTTTTCGGGATAGCAGATATATATGCATAATAATATTTGTGTTGTACAAGATCTCAGGTATCCAAATTATCATATAAATTGAACTACACACCGGTACATCTTCTATTAACAAGAAAATCAAACCTAATTTACGATATTCCAAGGGAAAGTGATGCCAGGGATGAAATACAGTGATATAGCTCTAGCCTCTAAAAATTCACAACAATGACATTAATTAAATGCAAAATAGATTTGCGGATAGGAGATGCGCGTTTATTATATGATGGAAAATATTCGCCATTTGGTGGTGCCATTTCTATTGATGAAAATCTGGGTATTGTCCATAAGTTACTTGCCGTATATACTTGTTGCAGGCAATGAGTTTAGTATTGGACGACCAAACCCAAAAACCAATTCAAAAGAAATAGAAGAGGGAAAAGCTCCAGGCGAAGAATATGAATTTGAGTATGTAATCTAGTTATTGTGTAAACTTGATGAATAATCGTTTAACCCCTATTCAATTTTGGCTTTTGATGTTTTCTATGAGTATGAAAAATCATAACAAAATGGATATCTTACCAAGACAAAAAAAAGTTTTGCACAGTTTATGAATAAGGACTGGCTGACTAGACAAGTTTGATGAATGAGACGAAATAAATGGAGAATGAGTGAGCGGGATTTGGAAAATCACTTATTAAAACATCAATCAGTTCCTGATCAGGCTTGAGTTTTAAAATTTATGAGACAAACTTGCCCACGGGGCTGAGCAAACCTATCATAATACACACATAATATTTAAACACTTCAACCAAATACGGGCACGATGTAAAAATATAATCATAATAAGACTTCGATGTTTGAAAAGTGATATGTTAATGGGAAGTCTAATCTTCACTAACATTACATCCTACAAAGGTGTGTACGACGCACTGTGTAGAGTATATATGTCGATGTATGATGTTTGTTTCAAGTGAAGACTTTGCATAAAAATATTTTAAAATCATTCGGTCGTACAGTCTAGGAAATATTTACATTTGGCGAGTTAATTTCGACTGAATTAATGTAAGGGACCACATAAATGATGATGTTGTGTATCCCAATTTCTGGATATGACAGCGATACATGGGTCCAATGAAAAACACTTCGGATCAGTTGTATAATTCACGGCGTGACATACTCAATCTCTATTTTTGTAGTGTACCTAAGTAGATCGTGACATTGCTAACTACGTCATCAGACAACTTTTTCATTTTCGTTTTGTTGGAATTGCAGGCACTTAGCGGTTTCCTGATCATGATGACCCAGAATGGGAAGCTCTTGTACATTTCAGATAATGCAGCGGAATACCTTGGACACTCAATGGTAAGTTTTGATCAGTTTACATTAGTAATAGTGGCACTGCTTAGTTGTCCAGTTATCATCAAACTTACATTCCCCAAACTACTCTGTGTGTCTTAAATTTTATACGTAAAGTACAAGTAATTTGCAGTTTCTGAATTTTACATTTTAAGATTTCACTTAAAACAAAATGTATACTTTGGCGTTTGGTGCAACGCTGCATATAGCAATGTAAGATGTTCCGATACCTACCAAATTGGCTTAAAAATATCTACATTCACAAAGGATTAGTTTGAATCCCGTGAAAAAATGAATGACGCCATTCCCATCATTTTCTCTTTCGAATCCATAATTATGCATGAGTCAACGAAAATTCTCCTCCGTCTATTCTTTACTCCATTAGGATTCATTCAGGAAAAACTCTGGAAGATTTTACTTTACTCCTGCTAAACCATACGCAAGCAAACTTCAAACTTTGGACCGATTTGGAATGTGTTTTTTATATTGAATTAACAAACCAAGTTACAACTTTGGTAATAATACAGCTCTGGATATAATTCCATCATGTGTCCTTCTCAACTACAAAGGATTCTTTAAAGTTTATGTCTGGAATGTCATANATATTGAATTAACAAACCAAGTTACAACTTTGGTAATAATACAGCTCTGGATATAATTCCATCATGTGTCCTTCTCAACTACAAAGGATTCTTTAAAGTTTATGTCTGGAATGTCATAAACATATATCGCAGCATGCGTAATAGTACATATAACATAAACCCAACGTCATGGATGAGTGCACAATTTTTCCTGACTACGGTAATACTTCCTATCGTTCTCGTGTCTTCGTAAATCTTCATGAATGAATTTCATCTCTTCCTTTTTAACTGATCTTCATTGAAAAAACGTTTGGAGCCATGTGTTTGCTAATGAAGGAAAGGGGTATATGAAGATTGCCTCAGGACTGCAAAAATAACTTTTAAGCTTGCTATTTTAGCTACCTTTGTTGCTTTTCTACTCTTGTTTTCACACAGGTTGATTTCTCTTTTCAGTGTTTGCCAAGCTTTGTTTTTTTAGTTAGCTAAGAAGGAAATGAAACACAAAAACATCCAAGTTTCAATTGACAAAACACCCAAACGATATTCTCAATGAAGGATTTTTTGTCAATGGAAACAATTTTCATGGCTTTGGCTCCACTTTTATTGTACTTCTGGATGTGACTGTGTGTGGGACTTCTTGATTACAATGACGTAGTTCTTTTAGTCACACCAACTCTCTTCAGGGCTTTTCTTGTTCGACTGGTTCGTCTTCTTTCTTTCAAAAGCGCTTGGTAGCAAACATCACCCGTCAAAACTCCTACTCGTCATCTCTTTAGATATAAAAAAATGAGAATTGTCATTCTTAAAAATAGTAGAAAGAGTTAAATCCGTGAGACAAAAAAGAGTCTTTCAAGGCGAAAATTGGAGACGGAAAATCTAAGATGATTTTATCCATGGATAAAAAAAGTACTCTGGCGTAAGATAAACTACTGTATGTGTATAAAAACGATGTGAGGTTTCTTACCTAATTCAAATCTAGACAGATCGACAAGTAAGCTGAGCTTATTCATTACAGCACAAAAGCCGCACCGTTTTTATCATGATGTTTTTAAACCTTTCACTCGTGGATCGTAGATATAAGCTTTTTTCACCATGGATATTTCCCTTTATTGACGATTGGGGCAACAATCATTCACACAGGTCCGTCATTAAAATCGGTGGATGCGGCGACATTGATAAAAGACGGCCCTGATCAGTACGTTTAATTGCGATCCAAAAAATTTGCCTTTATGTGTGATTTATGTCTATCTCAGTCATACACAATTAAAGCTGAATTTTAACTGAATTAAAATAAACATTGAAAGCATACATGTAAAAGAGTGTCTTTTCTTTAGTTTCCAGTCAAGATCCAAATGATCATAATATAAAGATCCAATAATATTGTTTAAGAGTACTTTTGCAGTATGGCTACGTAGTGGTATTTAATAGTAGGGCTTCCTCGACAGGTCGGCTGGCTAAGGTGTTAAAATGACTGGTAAAGGTGCATCGTCTCTTTCTGTGCAACTGCTATTGTGAATATTGTGATTGAATTTGGTGTACCCGGACAAGGAAAACACTTACCATAAGCAATCCACACTTCGAATTGCTAGCTATAATACCACCGTCATCATTCATTATATCATTACATCATGTCAAAAGCGATTTAAATGCCTTTCCATCATCACTTTCGGTCCTACTCGGTTTCCCAACTCATACTCTGCTATCTTTTCGCTTGTTAAAGGCTTGAGCAGATTTAAATGATACATTTGGTCGTCTGCGGTTTTAAAGTTGTATTGCGAGTAAAACAAGCTGCAAGTTGAAAAAAAACCCAGGCTTTAGCTACAACACTTGTTTTCGGAGAAAATTGAAAAAATCCAAAGAACTATGCGTTTTTATTCACTTTTTACTAAAATTATCAAAATGGGTATCGCAATTACCGAAGCCCTGAAAAGCATTAAAATCCTGTCCTGTGTTGATTATATCCATCTTTCCAACATCATCCTTGTTTTCATTTAAAAAAATGTAATGAATGATTGTACAATACTGGTTGGGAGACCACATTATTATTAAGAAATGCACATAACATCAGAGCTCACCTACCTACCTCCACCACCATTGGAGCGACAATAAAATACAGTGGACGATGAAGCACGAAAGTGGTAATTTATTTAATACAGATGAAACGACTCTTAAGGTACTTAATTTTGGAGGAAGGTAAGGTATCCGAACCGATAAATACCACTTTTGTATTAAAAAAACGCGTATCTCGTCGAACCTTATATAAAAATGTTTTGTGTCTGCAAAGAAAATATGTAATATAGCCATAATCTACCACTCTATGGTACTTATACCGAAAATTTTTAATGAACTGTTATAACATGACTGTGTCTTGATGAATGAGTGAATGAATCGACTTTGAAGCTAGAGTCTACCATTATTACACTTATTTGCATTTAAACCAAGTAGAAAATGTATAACGCGAGTCATTCACAGTCTCCTCTCGCAGTTTTCATTCACATATTCCTGTTTTTATCGACGACGGCTTTTTTTCTGCTAGCTACCACTTTGTATAATGACGATTTACACTTTTCTCCCTCACTGTGTGAGAGCTACTCCTTAAAAAAATGATGACTATATGGTACTGGATTAGACCATCTTCATCAAGTCTGTTACTTCTCCTGCAAGAAACCATAAATTGTAGGTAGACTGTAATCATTATTTTTTTCAGGTTGGTTCTTTTGTCGACATGAAATACTGTCCGAACCGGACTGTACTAATGGAAGTTTCATGGACGCATACATCCGGTAGGCTGGCAAACACGTCGTATTTTCATAGAAAATAAATAAAGAATCAAAATTTGTTTTTAGGAGAGATGAGGGTAGTCAGGAGATGAATTGCTTTAAAAAGGGTGTGAACAATATCGTACATATTTTTGAGTAATAATTTTTATACATTATCTTCAAGCGAAAAGATACAGTTTTTCAAAATACATGAATTTTATTAAATAAATAGTAAAACTCATTATTGACAAAAAAGGAACAAAGTGATGACGTGAAATTGCGGATAAATTATATGGGCATGTTTTATGCGTTTTTTTTTCTTGGTGCAATATTTTGACTAGTGAAAACCTCATCATAAATTGCCACAGAAAACATACTTGACGAGTAGGGAAATACAATATGGCAAGATAAGAAAAAAAGAAGAGCAAGCCAAGGAGCAGTGAAAAGAGATATGGTAGTAAAACCCATAGGTAGAAAGAGAAAAGGAGTTTAGAAAAGATTTATAAGCTTGTTTCTAATCTTTGTACGGATAAGGTACGCTTTTTGCATTGTTTTTTCATTGACCTCACTTTTCTATTGTTTTGTTGCAGTCAGAAATCAGTTCGTTTCGTTCTCCTGCTCCTTTCTTAAAAAGTGATGGACAAGAACATAATTTTCACAAAGTTAGTGGCAACATCAATGATAGTTTTGTCGGGTTTTGGTGAAAGATGAGATAAAAACTGAAAGGACTGGATTTAAAAGCGTTTTTACTACTGTAAGAACTGGTTGTTTTGTAATGTTTAAAAAACCATTTTATTGGCATTTACAACCTTGTAGGTATTACAAAGAGTTACAAATTGTGACGTAGATTTCGACTCTTGGTTTTATTTGGTTTGATGGGTTGCCGAATTTTGTTTATTGGATTTCACGCAGTTCACAAGGAGGTCTGCAAAAAGTATACTGAAAAAGTAGTACTTGTGTTGCTGTTGTTGTATAACTAACTGGAGACACAAAGCTGAAAAGTTTCATATGCATAAGCACAGTAGACTAGTACGGAGTGAAATATGTGTAATGCCTCCAGACAGGTAATGGAGCTCAACGTCACATTTTATCGGATCTTGAATTTTTAAAGTATCTCAAGTATCGATTACCGTCCACAGCGAGTGTGTCATTTATTCAAAGCTTAAACAATGGGATTATTGGAACATGTTCGAAAAGACATGAAACAACGATGACGACCTCCGAGATCACCACCAACCATGCACCCGGAACATGTAACAGAACTGCTTGGGCTTATCAGTTGAATATATCTTTTTAAAGTTGGCACAGCCAAGCTTGTTCGACTGAATAACCATTTTTTTATTAGATGGCATTTAAAGAACAAGAGCGTAATTCTGCTGGGTCGTCGCGGTTGGCTACTAGAGAGAAACCTACAAAATGTTACGGAAGAATATAGAAAAAATTGAAGAGGTGCTGATGTTGTTAGTGAGGGGACGGAAAGTACGATCATGGTACGTCTGCCACTTAGGAAAATTGAATTTACAGAAAGAAAGAAGCCAAAAAGAAATCGGATTCTCTTCTCCCAAGGTGGTGATGGTTAAAGTTAACTAGAGACGAGATTTTTAAATAAAAAGTCCTTTTCATTGGACGATTTTGCTATGCCACTTAGGAAAATTGAATTTACAGAAAGAAAGAAGCCAAAAAGAAATCGGATTCTCTTCTCCCAAGGTGGTGATGGTTAAAGTTAACTAGAGACGAGATTTTTTAATAAAAAGTCCTTTTCATTGGACGATTTTGCTGAGTCATTATGTGTTCAGCGATGCGACGATGCGAATGGCGGTCATAATAATGCTTACTGACTTCTTGGAGTCATACGACTTGACGATGATGAAGAGCGACTTTTTGATACTTTATCTTGTTATGATGCATCAACAGAGGGTGAAGTCAGCAACCATGGACCATGGTACTCAAAATTTTTCTGAATAAGAATTGAATTTATACCATATTTATCCTGTGCCATCTTTAAAAACTAATATTTCAAACAAACAAGCTTTTATAAGCTTTGATTCAAAAACAAAAGTAAATATAAACCTGCTGGCTAAGTAGTGGAGAATCATGATTTGCAATAATGTTCTTACGTAAATGTATCATCAACAGACTATTTTGTGTCAGTCATGTACCAAATGCATCGTTTTCATTTGTTTGCCTTTGGATGCACTCCTAATTAAATCAATTCCTACCATCTTTTGTCCTAGAATACAGATATTTTATCTCCAAGGTTAACTGACAACTCGCTGGCTAGTTGCGTGAATATAGCTCTGGCTTCCAGTAACAAGAAAATGGTTGAATGATTGATTTGCTCATTTCGTAACTGCTCTTGTGACCTCGGTTAAAATTAAGTAAATGTATCATCAACAGACTATTTTGTGTCAGTCATGTACCAAATGCATCGTTTTCATTTGTTTGCCTTTGGATGCACTCCTAATTAAATCAATTCCTTCCATCTTTTGTCCTAGAATACAGATATTTTATCTGCAAGGTTAACTGACAAACTCGCTGGCTTGTTGCGTGAATATAGCTCTCGCTTCCAGTCGCAAGAAAATGGTTGAATGATTGATTTGCTCATTTCGTAACTGCTCTTGTGACCTCGGTTAAAATTACATTTTAATTTAGCAAATGTCCCTATATTGCAAAAAACTTATCATAAATAGTTTTCATAATCAGAAAGTTGAGCGAGATGCACTTCCTTCAACAGTTTAGGATAATTGTAGCCCATCATCGTTAGCTTCTCAGATTCTTTCTTACTCGCTCAAAAACCAGCCACGCTGTACAAATCAGAAACGACAACGTCTCATTTTCTGTTACATTGATGACCTATGACCCATGTCTTGTGAAATTATTATTCATGAGCTACGAAAAAATTAAGGTGCCTCTACATAACTAGGTAGGTGGTATATGCAAGCGCAACAGGTACAACTAGGTGCTTCTCATACTTGCATGGCGACTATCTCCCTCCACAGACTCTTGTTCAATTCTGCTGATTGATAACGTTGTTTTTCGATACTGGTTAGTTGCCAATAAAGTAGACAGCACGGTTATTATTAACCTCATCAACATTACGCTGTGTCACAAAAAGGTGTCTGGAGCCCATTAAATTTTACGGGATAAACGATAATAGCGATGATGTTAATCATAATAATTGCAATCTGCCCTTTGATCATTACTTCCTATATGCAATGATGTTGTTCTGTTTTTTTGTGTCTTCACATTCTTATGCGTGAATAGGTGCTAATTTTGTACATTATTGAAAAAAAAACTTCCATGTATTTAACTATTCATGGGTGCAGTATGGGCTCACTTGTACGTTCAAAACTGACACTTACAAGTTGACCATTTAATGTTCACATATTATCAGTACAAATTATAAAGTCATAATAAAAAAACTGTACAAAATGTTTCTAGGTTTTGAATAGCTAACAAGTGTAGCTCCACTACTAATTTTATTGTTTCCAAACATTATATTTTCACATGAGATTCCTGAAACCTATTGAGTTAGCGGGAGTAAAAGGTTAACCATTTTAATATGATTTTGTACATAATTATTATGAAAGCTCATCGAAACACTTTAGATTTTCACACATCATCTCCTTGCAAAATTGTTCCTGTGTGGGTACAACTTGCTAGATAGAAGCTGCCCAAAAGTCAACTTCTTTCATGTAGGTCGACCAACACAAGTTGAAACAAATCGCTGAACATGTTTACACACAAAACTACTTGCTTTGCCTTAGATAGCTTGCCGCAACGCGCAATGATATAGATTATTATTGTTATTACTGCTCTTTAAGAACTGTCATGAATGATTATTACCCTGTTAGTGAGCACACTTTATTATTACTCCTGCAATTGTTTTTTCTTTCAGTTTGGTGATAAGAGGAAATGCTTCAGCATCTCTGAACAAGCCATCTTGAAAAAAAAAGTTGTTGCGGTTTGAGAAAACAAGTCCATTCTGTGTACACCTTAAGGGTATTTTCTTGCTTGAAAAGTCGTTGATCAATGGAGCGGTCCAACAAATATTCATTGTATGTTTTTTTCAGTGATTGCTGGTTCAGAAAACTGCTGCTGAATTAGTAATTTCAATTGCCTCAAGTGCAGTTGAGTATGCAAATAGATTCAACCACTCTGTTTTCCTTTTTGAATGAATTTATTAGCCAACCGGTGCTATGTGTGTGCGCGCAACAGAACGTGCCCACATTTACACCTTTGTAGGAAACCTCCTGGCAAAAAATATGATCATTACAAGTGTATACTAAACACATAATTCGTACAAATCGCTGTCAAATCTTTAGAATAAATGATTTTTTTTCTAAAATCTTCTTAATCAATCAGAACTGCCAAACCAAACAGGTATAAACAGTTTTCATCAAATGTTGTGTGAAGGCATTGTAAATTTTATTGATGGCTAATACCAGATACTCTGGTGAAGTTGATTGATAACATACATTGATGTTGTACAGGCTTTGCTAATTGCCTACTACCCACTGTTTTCATTTCACTTTGGGCGATACAACTTTTACGTAGTAACTCTAGTCTTCATTCANTACCAGATACTCTGGTGAAGTTGATTGATAACATACATTGATGTTGTACAGGCTTTGCTAATTGCCTACTACCCACTGTTTTCATTTCACTTTGGGCGATACAACTTTTACGTAGTAACTCTAGTCTTCATTCAGTCCTGTTAACACTTTTGATATATGTAACAAAAAAAGTTTCACTCACATTAATATTGCTAAAGTATACTAATTGTTTTTACTATTCAGTCGGTGATTGTTGATTTCAGGTTGTAAAATTGTAGTTGATGAATGGATTTTGTAGAGTGTTGCTACTACTAAAGACTTGACTGTGGAAACATGCGTATGATGTATGAATGAAATGAATTCTGTTGGAGTTTAATGTGTTAATTACATGGCTGATTTGCATCACAAATGAAGCGTAACAGCGGGCCACTTGACTCTCCCATTATGACTGTCAATTTTGCAGAAGATTGTACGAGTAAGAAGAGTCTTTTGTTCATTGTCATGCTAATTGTTTCCAGAGGTGGTGCGGGTTTCATGCGGCCTAATATTGTGAATGAATGCAAGATGGGCCAACAAGCAACCATCACCATCATCTTAGTAACGTATATACTTCTGTAGGAAACCATGACGATGCGTAGTAGCTGCTGTAGTCCAAAAATTGTAACTGTTTACCAGCTTTAAAAATGATGGATTTGTCTTCTGTAAACTGTAAATGAAGCAATATGTGAAACGTATCGTCAGAAACGATCGGGGAATTTTGATGTATGCTTACACAATCTTGATCATTTGTCATCTCTCTAATTCTATACACAGTGGTTTGTCATTAGTCACCGTTTTTCATTATATTTCTCGTGAATCCATTAAACATCTCAAAGCGATT
This sequence comes from Salina celebensis, assembly GCA_036561885.1. Lineage (NCBI taxonomy): Eukaryota > Metazoa > Arthropoda > Collembola > Entomobryomorpha > Paronellidae > Salina > Salina celebensis. The sequence continues at coordinate 14,508 of JAAXOA010000429.1, forward strand.
TTAAAAATCAACAGTGAAACGATCTTAAAAGAATATTTATCAGTTTTAGTACCTACGTACGTATGTACTTGGCAGATGAATTGTTATGAATCGGAGTACACCAATTTCATATCTTTAGTGAAAGCCTTCATAAAAGCTACGATTAAAATGATAATGACATTTCTCACTGAAAAATCTTCTGTTTAGATAGTTCAGCTTGGGTAACCCTGGCCTTGTACTTAAATCCTAATAATAGGAAAACTCGTGCTTGCTTTAAAAATATCAGCGACTAAAATCACAACAAAACTGGCTACACCATTTCCTCCGAATGATGAAGTACAATATGAAAAAGCCAACAAAGCTCTTTTTAAGTTTTACTGCAAAAACATCGATTATAACCTGTGACAGATGCCAGACAAAAATCTTCGTATGTGTAATAACAATACTTTATCTTTATGTAAAATAATTTTTACCGACCAACACTAACTCCAATCGCTAAAATAGGAAGATCGTGTATTCGTGTATGAACTCAACTTTAAATAGTGATGACTACTTAATGTGTCAAATGGAAAATCTATTGTCACCACATTTTATGTATCATGATGATTGTCATCATTACCGCTGTCACTGTTGTTCGCAATGAAAGGAATTCTTATGTTAGTATTAGCAAGTTACTCAAGCCAAGTAAAACGCGTACAATACCCGTACCTCATACACAACATCGTCAATTTTCAAAATCTATTATAGGAATTTTCTCTGAGAACGATTCAGCGGAACCATCTATGCATTTCCTACAGATCAATCTTTCGCTCCGCTCGCTTGGAAGTGATACATTAGAAACGTCATGTTTTGTCGTCTTTTTTATCTGCCTTAGGAGAGTTTCTGATATTCGCTACAAGAAACATACATACGAAAATGACTTGTATGCAAATATTGCACCCCAAATGAAAACTGTTTTAAGAGGGTGCTTTTCTAAATATTGATGTATCCGTGAGAAGATGGGTTTTATTGTATAGAAGAAAATAATAGCAGACAGTTCCCTGTTGTTTCATGTAGATGCTACATGTGACTATTATTGTTTCCATTCAAGATCAATTATTGAGCATGTGGGGGGTAACAAGCAGGTAGACAGTGTGAGAAAACTGCATTATCTTGCCTCAAGGTAGTATCATATTGTTTCCTAACATCCAACTTTGAGATTTAAGAATTCCAAATTAACTTCTGCATACAGCAATTGGCCAATCTAGAAAATATATTCAATATCAAAATACGCTTCTGAATCCTGAAATAGTACGTATTTCATTTGAGGTTTTATCACAAACAACCCGAACTTTTCTATTAAAGTCAACGTAAGCAACATTTCACATACTTTACGATATTGCCAGTCATTCTGTCAAGATCAAGGGCAAAATTAAGTGAATTCTTCATACTTGCCACAATGGTAAAATCCCTTTCTCAATTTTTCGCTTCTGTACGCTAAGCTCTGAACGCTTTATACATAAAACTTCTAATCAAAGGTATTAAGCAAATAGGATTATTATCAAGAGAATATTAATATCAAACGTAAACGGAACGAGGCACAAGTTCCTTTCTAAACTGCAGACAAGTCCAAGAATACAAATTCACCTGTTTCACATAAGAAGCAGTGATACTCTTGGGTACAAACCAAAGCTTGCTTTTGTTATAACTAATATTGTCCCATCATTCTACATTGTAAACGTTTACATCTTATACTCAACTTGGACACACAATATATAACCGTTTGATAAAAGAAAGGCTTTTCACTTAATATCAGAAGCTGATCTCATTTCTCTACTAAAAGGACATCCTTCTGTGAGGCTCAACGTTTTGAAAGTAAAGAATAGTCACCTTAAGCCAGACTAATCGTTTCCCATTCATCGTTTTTGATACAGACCTCGTATATTTTATATACGTCATGTTATGCATATGCCTACCAATTTTTTATTGCAAGAATTTTAATGAACGATTCTTTATTTTGTGCGTATTAACAGGAGGACCTGCTGATCCACGGCGACTCTGTCTACGACATTATTGACAAGGCAGATCATGGGACAGTGCAATCAGAGCTGCTTAGAGGAGGTTCTTCAGTGACAGCATCAGGCCAAAATCCTCCTGGTGAAGATTCTCGTATCTTTCTCTGTCGAATGAATGTCTCACGGAATGCCAGGAGACAAATGAGATTTGGTGATCAGAAAGTAAGCCGAATGTTACACTCATGTTATACTTTACATACATATACCTGAAAAATTATCTGATACAATAAACTCAACCAAATCATATCGCTCATACTGACACAAAATGCAGATGAGATATATGAAACCCTTGAATCTCAGAGATAGCTAAGGCTCTTTGTTACGTTTTTAGAAAGACTCGTAGTGTGACTTAGATTTTTTTTATGGTTTATTGCCTCCCGTTGATATTTCGTCTCCATCTTTCTATCATCGACATAAAAATAGCTTGAGAGGTAGTGTATGGGATTATGCTGGCGTTGTTACGAAAAATGGTCATGTGTCCAATGCTATACATGTGTGTGTCTTACTTTGACACTATACATTATCGACTGAAAAAAAGAAAATTATCCCGCATTGTTCTACCCTTTCGAGACTCAATTACTCATGATGATTACTGTTGTTGTGTTTCTGTTTTGAGACTGAAGTGGTTTCCTCTCTTATCGCATCGACGAGAATAGCAAATGCGGGGATGCTTTGAAAGAACATGGGTGTTCTTTTTTCCTTTGAAGTGCTATATACCCTATATTGTTGTACATTGACTACCTTGAGCTAACATTTTTAGATGATTATACTGTTTTATGTCATTTGAAATATACTCCCAATTCAAAAGGATAGTTTCTAATCGTATTTAAGTATAACAAAGTTAATTCATTGCCTTCAAGATTAGGAACTATTTAGTATTGATTAGAAGTTTTATGATTAGAATTTAGACGATGAAACAATGTTTATCTGTTTTTAATGTGTATAAATATTTTTGCATAGTATGTAAAAGAAAAAAGTGCTGGAAAAGTTGGTTGGTCCTTTATGGAGGTGAACTTGACTAATATCACACAATACTTGGTCACAACAGGGATAGGATTTCTGACTGTCAATTATGTCTGATGTCATTTCAATAAAGTAGTATACAAAGCTGCACCCGCCCTAGTATTACTACAATAACCAGCACTATAGGGTACACTAATAATACCAAAATCGTGATAGTTAGTCGCACGCGTTAATTGAGAAAACCAGAAGAACACGTTCCTTATCACTGCACTGTGAGTCAAATTACACACGGGTGACAGGAATGATGACGACGATGACACAATGACAAGCAACCGCATATCATTAAACGTGGTTATCGCGTTATTATGAGCAGTGTGACCTCAAGTTCGGTACCAATTTACATTGCCAACAAAAACCCACGGATTTAATGGAATCAATTCAATTTTTACAATTAAGGCATGCTTTTTTGATTGATCGATAAAATACTTCGAGATGCCAGCAAGCAATAGTTTAAGCTATGAAGCTTTGGATTTTCTCAAACGCATATATGAATTCCGTTTCATAAAATGAGGAAAAACTTTTGTAGGAAGGAAGGATTTAGAAAACGATATAAGAACAAGTGTACGTAGTATAATATTGCAAGCGTCAAGAGCTATGATTAAAACGTCAGAAAGTATCCATGCGTAATGAAATCAATAATTGTAATCAAATCCATCTCTTTTTTCACTCTTATTTTTTATGTTAATATTTACAGGTGGTGCTACTACAGGGTCGTTACCTGTCCTACCTTCCCTTGTGTTCCCGAAACGAGCCAGTTTTTAGTTGCGGGTTGTACGCCTGTGGCCATGCCGGAGACGAGGGAATGCGTGGTTCAAGGAGCCACCAACGTTTTCACAACCATTCATGCCATGGACATGAAATTTATGCACATCGATCGAAAGTAAATCTGCCAAAATTGTCCAATTAATTTAGCTTACCTTGATAGCTTAATCTCATTCGCAGTCAGCATAGCATTTCGATATGCACTCTTCAGCTGCATCTTGTAGATGTAGAATGAAACTGGGCACAAAAGTGAAGTGAAATGAAATGAATTGCCTATGGAATCGAAGCAATGAATACATAATGCAAAGAAAAAACTAATACGCATGAAGATGTTCAACTTTGGAGTAACACATCTTGTTTGTCGATTATTACTCCTACTTGTCTGTCTGCTTATCTTAATAGAAATGTCGGTTTCTATTGAACATTGGGTCAATAAGCGAAAAACAGAATCATAATAACAATCATATGTAATATGTAGGCAAAGATGAGAACTTTTTAAAATTCCAAAGCTGTGAGAAAGGATTAAGAAAGTATGCTGGTGAACGTTGATGCGAGTGAAAAATGAGCCTTACTTATAAATCTCTAACAAACTTTCGTCATTGTTAAACATTTTGAATCTCCATCCAGATCTATCTATGTGGAAAAATCCAGACTTGTACAGGAAAATCAGAACATATTCCACAGGATTTGTCTGCTAAAAATGTGTTCCCTCCAACTTTGATAATTGCATTTTGCAATTTTAGCAAATTTACTCTAGAAAGTTCGTCTTAATGTATGGTGGAGTATTTTTATTTACCGATCTTATGTTTTTGAAACCTAACTTGAGAGTACAGCGGTGAAAGGGTTGTGAGTCTTTAACAAATGCATACAAAAAGGGACGAATAATATAACGTAATCAGTGGAAATGGTAGGAAGACCCGAGCGATTTGAGACCCTGTAATTATACGAGAAAACTAATAATCTTAGAGGCTGATCAACTTGGTACTCCTTGAATTACATGGGATGTACTGGGACGAAACTACTAGTGGGCTGGTAACGTCCGTTTACCCACATACAATTCAAATCTAACCGCAACCAACATCCAAATATTTTTTCTCTGTTCTTCTGTACTCTTTATAAGCAGAACATTCAGCAATTTCCTTTAATCGTAATTGTGTTACGCATAGGATGATTGTAACGAGATAGTTTCTTCGAAAAATCGTACGTATTTTTATTACCTGTACAATTCAAACGAATGTTAAGTTGATTGTACAATATCTTATGCAAAGGTTAACTTTTTCATAAGCAGATAGATAGAAGATTTTGTATTTGTATGTAGAAAGAGACCATTTAGCTTTATAAGAACTCGTGCCACACTTTACTCTTTAAAAATCCCAAACAAAAATATCTTCTAATTCTGGCTTAGTAACTATTGAGGTTGTTTTCTTCTTCAAATGGACGTACGTCTCGATGCTTTTACCTTATTCTCTGGATTTCATTTCATTGTCTCGGATGACTTACTTTGAATGTATCACAATGAGTTCACAAAATCTATGGGTGGAACGGTCTTATTTTTTTTATAGTGAACCCTTTTTTGTAACAAACTTAACAATAACAACAAAGTTTTCCTTGATTCTTACGATCCTCTTCTTGAGTTTGTCTGTTACAAATTCAAGAAGTGCGTACACCATTTAATACAAATGAAAAGAGAGAAAAAAAATACTTCGTCACATTAAAACACACATAGGAGACCCAGGCAAATTGGATTTTGAGGAACGGAAAGACTTGAAATTGAGGAAATGAGTACACGAGGAAAATAATAACCGAAACATTTTTAAAGAACATGAGTAGGTAGCTAATTTTACATCGTTATTCGTAACATGATGTTAAAAACAAGATTACAACTAAAGATATCGTTGTCTTGTGGGAGTGTTAAGTGTTTTACATTAAAAGAGAACACCCCATGTTTTTTTCTTGTTCCGGGGAAACTTGAGATCGCCAAACAATAATTTGATAATGCCCAATTCAACCGTGGGAAATCAATCAAGAAAAATGTCGTTTACAGACGGTTACAATTCGTATAACTGACTTTAATATGCTTTCCGTGGAAAAAAACCATTTAAAACACAGTTTACCGGTGCTATTGATGCAAACAAAAGATATACAAGATAAGTAATTAATCAAAAGGTAAATCATGATCCATATGTGATAATGATGATATGATACCCTATTGTTCTATAAGTCTTGAAATAATATCCTCTGAAATTTCATTATCCTCCCAACGCCTACATAACAATCGCGTCTTTTCTTCATCGTATAAACTTCCACTTCGTATATTGTTCTATAAAAAGAAAACTCTGTTGTAAATTTAGAATTTAATTTGGAATTTTTCCTAAGATTCATACACCATTTTATTCATGTCTCCTTCACGAAAATAACTTACGGGCTGCGCTAGTGAATAACATATAAAGATTGCATTGAGCTCATTAATTCATTGAAACTAATCATCTTTCCCTTGTTTTCTTTGTTACTTTTTTTTGCAGTGCGGAACACTATTTGGGCTATACACGATCAGAGCTCGGAGGGATTTCGTGGTATCAGTTAATCCATTGGAACTACATGAGAGAAGCTCAAAGCAAGCATCGATTAAGTAATTGAATTTTTTTCTCTATTATTTATAATTGCCAGTATTATAAAAAGATTTCATACTGTTTCCCCTTGTCTTCAAATGTGTGGTGAAAATTGTGTGGTAAATTTATGAGAATGAAAGGCACGACAAATATTTTAATGATTTTATCCCTTTGCTATGTCTGGAATGTACGTTGAGCGTAGTTGTGTGCTAACAAATTAGAGACAGTAACGTTCCTTCAATAAACAAATAGCCTTTCACATATATCACTCATCGCTTTCATATTATCAAATTGCAACAAGATTCTTATAGAAGCAGCATATTGTTTGGATAGTACCCATAAATATCGTTAAAATAGACCTTTCTAATATTTTTCTTTTGTAATGAGTTCATGACCCGTTCAAATAGTTCACACCAGGACTTGCCTTCCGTACTTTAAACGTAAATTTCTTTCCGAGGGATAGTATCTCACGACTTTTATTCCCATTCTTTCTCTTCGACAAATGAAACAAAATTGTATTTTTCGGTGTCTTTTCACCATTGTCGGCTGATATTCATTTCAGAAAAAGGCATTCCAATCTGGGTTTAATAGGTTCATCTGACGAAAATTGACAAGAAAATGGTTCATAAAGCACTCATATTGTTTGATAATGTGAGCACTGCACACTTGACTATTGGTTTTTTTTCAAAAGACATTTATGAATGGGGAATGCATCAGAGGAGGTAAAATGCGTCGTGGGTTGACGGAAGAAGATAACACGAACTGTCCATCGCATACTTGCTTTTTGTATTGTTTCCCATGACCTCATAGACAATAATCATGGTTATTATACACTTCATCTGAAAACGATGGATAAAGAGAATCAAAACTGAGACTTTATGTCAGAGACCGCAAAGTACACAAAAGATTAGAAATATATTGTTAAAATTGTAACAGTTTATTTTATGTTGATCACCGTAAGAGATGAATAACATTTTAGTTGTATATTTCTATATTAAGTCACGACTGAATATTATTAGTCGGGGAAATCTTGTACGAAATATTAAAAAAACCGATGAGCTAAACTCTATTTTGAAGCGGTTATGCTAATCAGACTATTTCGCCTTTCGTTCTGAATCGTTTAACAGTGATTTGTCTGTTTAAAGAAAAGTCGGAGTTTTGAGGTTCTTTTTAGTAGAAGGATGAGTATAATATGCATACAAACATATTGCAAGTGATATGCACACAAATACAATAGAAAAGTTATCTGATATTTTTTTGTACCTTTTCATCTGAAGATATTTATCGCTTGTTTTAAAGAAAATAATCATATCATCTACAGTAAATGGGATGATGATTGGTTTGGAACATTTGAAAACGAAGATTGAAATGTTATTTTTGAAGAGGTACACTCGCGGCATAAATCAACAGAAAACTGATACATTATAGAAAAGCTTATCTTTATATCAGATATTAAAATGATAGGTAAGAAAATCATGTCATTTTTCTGACGAAAGACGACTCATGTACCGTAATGTCTTCATTTATTGTGAACTGACATTCTAAGTAGATGATAACTGCATTGCATACAAATACACAAAATGGCTTTGTTTTTTTCTTGGAAATAAAATGTAATTAAGGGTATTTTAAAGACCTCACAATGAATCTTTTGATAGTATATTTAATGTGATTCTTTTTTGTGTGCAAAAATTTACAGTCAGTCAATCGGAACAGGAAAAATCGTGTATCCTTTTGTTACGGCTGCAGACAAGGACCGGAGGTTGGATTTGGGTACATTGCGTTCTTCAAGTGAAAGACGCGTCGGACTCGTCATCATCTCAACAGCAACAACCACAGCAGTCACAGCAGCAACCATCTCAGTCAGTTATTGTGGCTACAAATCAAGTGTTGAGGTAAGAGGCTATTTATGAAGGCGAGATTTTTATTTGTTTTCACACGACTGTTGAAAATACCCTCAGCTAAGATGCACTTTAGAAAATAACTTTGTTAATGAGCGATGAATTGACTTGATATGAAATACTATGTTGTATCAACTATGGACAATTGTTGTGTCTCTGTTCTCTCCGTTAATGAGATACAGCTCAACCATCTTTAAGATTTTAAGCACTTTTAACTTGCTTTGCAAAATAGTTGTAGAATATTCTATCAAGGAGGCATATTTTTTCATAATAAAATAAACACAGCAAAACTTTAACAAGTGCACTTCAACTGTCGGTTTGTTTTGATAAGTTTTGATATGACATATCATTCAACTAAATGAGAAAAGAAATTGTCTCTTGTCTGTCTATCAGAGAAAGTCACTGAATTGAATGCTGTTGTGAGAAATTTTGCAGAATTATAACGAGATTTTGACGTGGTTGGTTTTAAATTATTGTTTCATATTCTATAGGAAATCATGTTTGTTTTACTTTTCACAGTGAAAGGGAAGCTGCCGTGATGCGAGCGAATTCTTGGCTTTACCACTACTACACTGTTCAAACAAAGTTGCAATATGGACTTGCTTATCCTGAGGCAGTAGCAGCATCTCAAGGCTCCCCAGCCGCAGCAGCGACAGCAGCAGCAAGACTCGCTGCAGCTGCATATTTCCCAACACCTCAGTTGATGAATTACACAGGACATCCACATCATCCTCATTTGCATCACCATCACCATGCACATCATGCGCAGTTGACCTCTGCAGAAACCGCAGGAGGCTATGCAGCTGCAGCGGCCGCGGCGGCTGCAGCAGCAGCGTCAATGCCACCACCGCTGCATTCTCCAGCACATAACGGATCTAGTTCTGGTAGCGGAGCTTATGGAACCGCAGTGAATGCTGCAGCTCATTCAGGTTACCTTCATCCCCATCACCCTTCTGCTCATCATCACCCCCACCACCCTCACCATTCTCCTTTTGAAATGTCCAGCGTTGGAGGTGCTGCTGGGAAAGATTCTCCGCTAGATTTCAGTCTGGCAGCTTCAGCGCTACCTTTCGACTATCAAATGTCAAGTTCATATGGAGCCGCAGCAGCTTACTGGTCTCATCATCATCACCACCATTCT
>JAAXOA010000430.1:0-23969 GCA_036561885.1 Salina celebensis
TGTTGATAGAGTTACATTATCAACAGGACACTTATCAAATAGAGTAGAGATGTAGAAAAAGAGACGGTGCCTAAAAAATGGTATTACTAGTAATTGTTTGGAGTGGCTTAGAAGTGTAATTATCGTCATCGATCTGCATCTGTCTTTGGCACTTCTCGCCTCCTGCGAAGGGCCCGGCAGGAGGAAGAACCTCGACGAACTTCATTGCAGTGGTCGCGGTGGATTTGCCAGTCGTCTCGTTGACATTCGCGGCCGCAGTAACGTGCTTGCTGTAATTTTACAAGTAATGAACAATTAAACATCTTGCTTGCACTCACAAACACTAAATAGGATTTCATTTTCATTATTATTATAACTTACCTGGCATCGCCCACACATCGCGAATTCCCTGGGTTCGGACTCAATGGCTGTGCAAGGTGCATAATGGCACTCGAAGAAGTAGAAGGAGGGTGAATCACGGGATATCAGTTCGCCTTCAGTTGTGTAATACGCTCGTGAACAGGGCGCGCTCCCAGCGTTTCGTTGCTGGAAAAAGAGAAGACCAAAATAAAACACATTTCAACATGACGTATTTGTAACTTTCGAGGATTAATAAAAAGTCCTAGGGACTAACCTCTTCAGTCTCATTGGCAAGTAGCTGAGTTATAGCCTTCCAGTATAAGCTGTTTTCTCCTTTCCTTCTCTCTCCTTTGTCTTCCCCCCGAGGTATTCTTTGTTGAGATGGTTGTTCCTCTAATTCATGATCACTTAGCATATTATCTTCTTCTATGATTCCTGCACCACCTAGACCCCCACCTAACATTCCTCCGTTTGGCGGATGATTGTTGCTGAGGTATTCTACGACGGCGATTATTATCCCAAAAATGACTTTCTGTAGAGCGGCTCTGGAGAATCCGGTCCTGCTCGGATTTAGATACCCATTTCGGAACAAGTGTTAGGTTATCCATACGGTTGTCCATGGTGATACCATTCAGGTGGCGGACTTCATAGCCAATTTCAACGTTCCCATGGTGGTGCTCCCTATACATTAAAAACGAACAATTCATATCACAATTGTGAATTGTATTCATTCACTGTGTGATCAACGACAATCCAAACAAATTTGTTTAATGAGAAACATACCACAGAATACTTTGAAGTGGAATTGGGGAAGAGGCTCCTTTGCTGCTTTTCGGATGACCCATGGCAATCACTCGGATTCCATCACCATTTCGATCAATTTCCAAACGAGCGTCAAACTTGTAGTCATGAATTAAAGGAATGTCTACTTCGTCAATTAATGCATACTTTGTCTATAACCAAAAAACAGCGATACTTCTCAGTAACGTAGTTAAACCTGGTTAAATTTGCAATCATCTCATGAATACTGACCTTTCCTACTGCTGTTCCAAGTTTGACTATCCCCAACCTCACAGTCTTTTGATCTTCTGTTGTTTCAAACAACTTCATCTTGACCTTTCAACTGATTTCTTGCTCCTAAACTGTTTTGTTATCAGCTTTCACCCGTGATAATCTTCTGATTGCTTCTTCTCTCCCAAGTCCCAAAATACCCCCTAGTTCTTCGGCATTTCCGTCCCCTTGACTACACGACTTGTGCAAAATCTCTCAACCGTTAACTGCCTCAATCTGTTCAAGTTCACCAAGTCCTTGTTGTCTTCATCTCTTATCTGCAGTTGATAACCCACTACCAGTACAAAATGCAGTAGTAGTATGTACCTCCGTCTCAATTCACGACTGACTGAGCGCACGCCACAACACGTCACACCACTAAGTGCTTATTCACCATTAAACTCTACATTCTATTTAACTCTCAGCTTATCCAATCAATAACAGGATCAAGGCAAGGTCCTCCCAGGCTTATTTATCTGTAACAAGAAAAAAAACATACACATTAATATTTATTCATAATCACCAGCAATACTAAATACTACAGCTTGCATGTGAGGGCAAGTGCACACAAAAACCCAAAAAATCATAGATTAATTTAAGCTAACTACGCAAAAATTGCAGTTCATACAACTCGTCTCTAACTTTAATGACACACGACTATAAGACGGATCGTCACAACATCCTAGGGTACTTTACTCCTTGATGCTAATCACACCATCATTCAAGATTATTACAACTATTACAAGTGGAAAAATATTCATTTAAAGATATGACGGAGACAAACAACAGAAAAGTATTAATGCCGGGCTTATTAAAACCACCTCTTGTAAAGTTCAAGTTTAAACACCAAATCATTTCATGTGCCATCGGTCTGTGCTGTGTGTTTAATCGTCATGAAACATGAAAACTTAACGACCTTTTTATACACAGACAATGGCAACTTCTTGAGAAGTCACCGGTCCATGGAACGTCTTTAAAACGTGACTTTGAAACACGTTGAATGATGTATCGTACATTTTATATTTAGCATGGCCCAGCGCAGTTGATTACAAAATCAAATTTTATTACTCATTTTATGCAATCGTTTATTATTAACTTTAAACTTTAAACCTTTTTTGGAACAAAAACTATTTTAACTTCAGCATGCACACAAAAATCTATTAAACAATCATGTTTTATAGTCTTCTACGCATATTCATCTTTTAATTTTCAACGCATCACAGGTTCAAGGTATGCGTAACAACATTCTTTGTTTGTATTTTGGATGCTGCAGCTATTTGAACAAAGAACACAGCGACAGCACAAACATTTAAAAAAGATCTACCAAAAATATACAGATTCATCTAGTTATCTAGTAGTAATAGTAACTTGCTTCCCAAACTTCTCTGATTAAAGGATTCCTTAAAAAGTCTCTAATTTTGCTTCTGGGTCTGGGTCTTTACATTTCAGTTAATATTCAGGTCAAAAACTGTTTAACAATCAGATATGAACAAACATGTGCGCACTTGCAGACGCGGAGAGATACACACATAAAAAAATTATTATTATTACCTGAAAGAACGAAAAGTTTATTATGAATAAATACTATGTTGTTTTTATTGGTTGTCTGTTTATTTGGGCCATTGTTTAATCCCAGCAGAGCACCAAAAACAGGTTAAGTTCTCTGTTAAAGAGTCTAGTTAAAGATTTACCAAGTAAAAGACTATTGTGCACTAGGCATACTCCCATACTCATCACTACCAAAAACGGTAGGACGTTTTAAAACGATTTACTGTGCGAAATGTAAAACATTTGTATTTTGGCAAATTCCATACAAGGTTTGAGTGGGAATCCTGATCAAGCCTTGTAAATAAGGGCAGAAAAAGGATGTAATATTTTTATTGAAAGAAAAAAAAAGTGATGAAAATTGCTAAAATAGCAGGGTGTACTACTACAATCACGGCCATACTGATACCCCGCAACAAAAAGTCTTGGCTTTAAAAACGCATATAGAATTATCTAATAGTTTGTATAACATAACCACACACGTTGTCATCACAATTAGCTATGGTCAGAACGCAAAAATTTGATATTTTTGCAAGGTTTCAGATTTCAATTTTATCATGCATGACACACTCATTACATTTTAGACGTTGCAAAGACGAAGGAGTCATTTTAATTAGTTTTTCAGCTAAAACGTTGACAAATTACTTTTATGCTCTGCTATTGACAAGTGTGACACAATCCTTCAAACCAAATTATATCTTTATGCGTTGGTTCCACTTTAATTAGCCATAAATCTCGTTTCAGCTTGATGGAAAGTGACTTGTAAAAGTAAAAGCGCAACAGGCGGTGGATCCACTACACCGGTTAGCACGAAAATCACAGCTATTTTGCCTTCAGCAAGGAATCACATTGTTCTAGAAAATTATTTATACGTGCACTACTTTTAGCACTTTTTACTGTGTATGTGACACAATGCAAAAATCAGTAGGTTCTTGTCTTTTTACTATTTAACACTGTCAATAAAAATATTATTACGATTGTTAAACTGTGGTAAATTCTTGTCAGTTAAAAATAATTAATTACCTGTCAATTTTTACAGATAAACAAACGACGAGTTTCTTAATTTATTTGTTCTTGTTTTTCTGAAAGTTTTTAAAGACAAGCCATATTGACAAGGTTTGTTTTTTAGTATTGCAAAATTTTCGCTAGCTATGTATCTATGTACCTATAGCATACCTTGCTTGACAAATGGTGCAAGCATGAATGACATAACGTGTAACGGTGACTCGTTTGCATGTCAAGTCACAATTTGCAATTCTTTTTTACGCACACACTAGTTAAATTAGCACATCCTCAGGTTCTCGTCGATATCCTTATCCACCCTTTTTACTTTACCCATTAACAACCGCACATTTATGGCTACACATACTAAACCTATTACATGTAAACTTTTTCATAACTGCCCTTTTACAAATTAATTAAAAATCTTCCCACAGATTAAATTACACACTCAATTGATAAAACACGTGAAAAAATGCAAAAACTAAACTACATTTATGATCGAATATGGAGCAGGAGCTCATCTTGGCACATGAGAAATAGTAAAAAAGACATGAATGAGTTATTCTCGAAAAGGAGAGCATTTTTATGTTATCTAGTCGCAAAATTGCAGTTTTATTATTATACTTTCAAGAAAATGGAGCAATTAATGTTGGTAAGTAGAGCATCCGGGATGATTCTCAAGACGTTTAAAAAGCTAAAAGTGTCACGTTTCCCAAGCCTTACGGTGTGTCTAAAAAGGGGCTATAAAGTCATGAGTAATATCCGGCGTGCACCGAACATGGGATATTCGCAATTGAGACCAGTCACGGGTCATAGTTTGCCATGTCAATATGTTTGTTCTACTCCTCTACTTAAAAAATGAAAACACGTATCTTTACTAAATGTGCAATATGGCCGACTCCGTCAAAAAAATATTGTTTTTTGTGGGCTTAGAGGGCAGTTGCGTGACGAACTCAATATATTTTGTCTGCCATATACCCAGTATAACTTTCCTTGCAGGCAAACATTTTTCGTTTGTTTTCACTCATTTTTTTAATTTTAAAAAAGCGACAAAAGCATAATCACGAAAAAAACGGAGGTAAAAAAGATCATAATGCATTTTTAGTTGGTTTGGCATATGCCTCACTACTTTTGCAAGAGAACGCAAATAAGGATACAACGAAATTGAGGACAGTTGAATTCAATGCCAAGAGGAAACCACGCCACCGCCCAACCAAACTAAATAATTGCATAGCACACAATGAACGGATCAAACTGTCACTTTTTTTAGCTGTAAACATCATTTACTTAACTTTTAAATGTTTACTGTAGCTCAAAACTCCCAATTTTTAAATACTCACCAATTGAATCAGATCCAAACTATTGTATTCATATGCACAAATAGAAACACTTTTGGAACTTTTAACTTTTATACGTCATGCAATTTAAAACACGTCCTGTTATATTTTAAAACCTAAGTAATATGATGTGTACACTGTATTCATTAATGAGCCTAATTTTTTCTTGAGATTTCTACCATCTCCTTAAAGGACTATAACTAGTGAAGCAAATCCAAGCCAACATTTGACAGTCAAATGACTAGAGAGACCGCATTGTTACAACGGTATGGCACACATGTAGTTCTGCATGGTACTATCAACGCCATAATGCAAATGAATCATCATTCACAACAAACCATGCACAAACGTTGAATCCACTATTATTTTCGCACAGGCCTTCGTTCAGGTACCGTATTACTCACAAAATACTATTCTCTCCTATAACGACAACTTGTTGTGTCAAACAAGCTTCTTTAAGTGTCTTGTGGTAGAAAAGTAAAACGTGGCAATGTATAAGACCGAGTTTTCTCAGCTTAATCACTTGTGCATACATATTTACTTTTTTTACCCCTCCCCCTGCAAAATACTCAAAGGCATTATAAAAAAAACTGGTAAGATTTTCTTTTTAGCGAAAAAATATGATGAGATGTGTAACGGGATCTTTGTTGAATCGGTGTAGCCTAATAGCTAGTGGGGAATATGGTAAGAAAAAGGAAACGTTGTTCATGTTACATCATTTAATAGTTAGTGAATGCACAGGTAGGATAGAATACCTTAACCCTTTTTTCTCAATGTGCGCAAAAGAAGGAGAGCAAGAAGCAATGGATATAAAACTCACAAATAAAATATGATAAAAAGAAGGTGTGTGCAAAAAATTGACATTCAATGTTCACATGACGACAGTATAAATGATGAGAGAACCAATCATGGCTATATGTTTTATGTATTTTTATGTAAACGATAAAATGCATGTCTTTTTCACTAAATTGAAAGAGTTTGCAAAATATTTTTGAAAAGAAAATTTTTAATTTGTTCGTGTGGAAACAAGAGCCCACGAAATGTCGTGTAACAAAGATAATCAAGAGGACACATAAAAAAAGAAGTGTATCACGTTGGAAAAGAATGTGAGAAGATGGATGAATGAGTCATGAAAAAGTTTTACAAAATAATTTGATATTTTGTCTAGAGCGAAAAATGTCGTGTGGTAATCTTAAAAACTAATAAAGATAAAGGATAGTGATTAAATAAGATGAACAAAAATGATAAATTATTTATTTGGGTTAAACCACAGCGGAATATTTTTTTCTTCTGCCAGAGTTTGGGCTGAGCACACAAGGATGTTTACTCTAACCAAAATCTCTCTGCCAAACGTGTCTGAAAACAAGACCATTAAATGAAATGTGAGCTTCCACAGCAATAGCGGACAAGAAAAAAGAAACATTTAATGAAAATATATCTACACTGCAGCCTAACTTCCGTAATAATTAAGTCAACAATACGCAAACATTTTCTGCTAGTG
Source organism: Salina celebensis (assembly GCA_036561885.1). Taxonomy (NCBI): domain Eukaryota; kingdom Metazoa; phylum Arthropoda; class Collembola; order Entomobryomorpha; family Paronellidae; genus Salina; species Salina celebensis. The sequence continues at coordinate 6,775 of JAAXOA010000430.1, forward strand.
CTCTTCTGCGTTGCAATGATGATTATTGATTACCCAACTGGCCAGTTACATGATATTTTCTTTAAAAATCTACAAAAATCCATGGATTTTTATGAAATACTTACAACTGCAACCTACTCGTTAAAGCAAAATTGATTTCAAAATGAAATTAACGTGTTAATTTTTACGCAAAATGTAAAAAAGAGCAATTTTTTGGAATGGCAAACAAGGAAATTGTAATAGTCTATCTGTACAAGAGAGCTACTTATTAAAAATTGGGTACAACACGGCCACAACAGCAGCAATTCTTTCAAATAATTTTTCAAAACCTTTTGCTCAATGAATTGACCCAGCAAAGAGCATAATGATTCTTTCCCTTTTTTTGGTCGTATTTTTCTTGGCCAATAAAAAGTATATGAGAAAGACAAAAAACGCACTGGTAACTGTTGCGAGGTTGCAATAATATTACAAAGGTTTTTCTTGTGGATTCAATGGATTGTTGCCGAGATGCGTGAGGAGCTGCAAGAAGCCTATTATTGGATTGCGCGAGTGCACAACTTTTTTTTATTGCGTTTTTCTTGAGTTACGCAAGTTGCCAATTTGCTGGCGTGATCACCGTGGTAGGAGCGTACTGCTGTGTGCACTGTGGTTTTCTTCCAAAAGTTATGCAATAAAATAATATATTTTACAAGAATAAAAATGTGGTGACTTGTTGAACAGTACCACTCACTTTTTGAAAATGTAAAAAACAAAACATGAAGTCAATGCGATATATAGATGACTTCCCTGTGTGAGGTGACAATGACACAAATAAAACGGTTAGTTTCATAGCGAAGGTGTTAATGGCTAATTTGTTGTGGTAGGAAATGGCAGTGGTGACAAATTATTGTAGGCGTAGCTAAAATGCATTGGGTTTTTTGTCTTTTGTTTAGGAAATTTAAGGACAAATTTTGTTTTTGGCAGAAAGTTTTCCCCAGCCAAATGGACTTTTCCTTTGATATGGAAATGAGGAAGATGTAAAAGCTAGTTTAATTAAGAAAACTTGTTAAAATCCCATTAGTGTTTAAAGACGGAAGTTGGATAAAAATTGTCTTGTGATTACCAGCCAAATTAGGAGAACTTTTGGCTATCAAACGCAGCTATACGGACTTCTACATGATTAAGGATTTTGAAACTGCTTAATTTTAAAATAAGTACAAACAACAAAAGCTCCATCTGTAATGACCCTTGACCGCTCAGAAATGAGGACACATTGCAATTTTTCCGCAATCTATGTAAATGATCGTGTCGAAACTTTTAAAATCCCATTAGCAGACTTTATATATAAAAAGCGACCGAAACGCTGCAAGCGTTTTATAACTGTACCTCTTTCTAAATGCTTTTATAGCTGTACCGGCTTCACTTCACACTTTCAAGCAAACTGTGACAGCTTGAGTAAATCCTAATATTTTTAGCTTATTTCACATTATGCAACACCTCTCTTGTCATTCAATTTAATCGGCTTTTTTTTCAAAAACTCCCCTGCAAACATTTTAAACTTAACGAAAGACAGAATCTAGTGTTGTGTTCAACATATTAGACATCTTTTATTCAGACACTGTGAAAAATTAGTTTTCTGCAAAATCTCTCACGTACACTACAAACTCCACACAATTCTCTGTCATTCTGTTTCTTAGTAACGGTACATATTTCAAAATAGTTTTATAACTGTACCTCTTTCTAAATGCTTTTATAGCTGTACCGGCTTCACTTCACACTTTCAAGCAAACTGTGACAGCTTGAGTAAATCCTATTTATAGCTTAGCTTTAGTAGATTTAAGAGATTAGATTTAAGAGATTTAGTAGATTTTAGAGCTCTAGTAAATTTTTAGCTTATTTCACATTATGCAACACCTCTCTTGTCATTCAATTTAATCGGCTTTTTTTTTCAAAAACTCCCCTGTAAACATTTTAAACTTAACGAAAGACAGAATCTAGTGTTGTGTTCAACACATTAGACATCTTTTATTCAGACACTGTGAAAAATTAGTTTTCTGCAAAATCTCTCACGTACACTACAAACTCCACACAATTCTCTGTCATTCTGTTTCTTAGTAACGGTACATTTTTCAAAATGAATGAAGACGAGAAACACGGCTAAAAATAACGTTACGTTTCAGCTCATTACTCACGCAAATTTTTCTCACACCTGTCAGTTATCTTGTGCGTGCCATTCCAACTTTTATACCTGAACAACCGAGAAAACAAAACTAAAACAAAAGACTATCAAACCCAAAAATGTTATCCACCTTAATAAAAAAATCCTACAAGTCTATAAAATCCCCGTCTATGATTTGGTTCATCACACAGCCACACGCAAACGACCGGAAGTGCAAGCTACTAAAATAGATCGGCCAAGTTCAATAGGTTACTATAAACAACACAATTACATATAATATGTATAGTAATCGTCTATTTACCTTCAATTAAAAATCCATATAAACATTTTCATTTCCAGTTTTTCCAGTTGATTCGTCTGGGAAATATCCAATTTTGTATAAATCACTTTATAATTTATCTCAGCACCTTGTAAACAACTCCTCCAGCACCACCAATTCACTAATCATTTTCACTCACACTCTGATATTTTCTCAGGGCAACAATCTCCCAAGTTCCAAACTAGTCTTCTCTAGTCGCACAATAAAAAAAAACTCTTTTGTCATCACATTCGCTTGCTCAATGCTGCTGCAAATCGATTCTTTTTTTTTCTCAAGGTTGATGTCCTCCAAAAAAAACTCTAACTGTACACCACACGTCAATCACCACTAAACATGAAGATTTCCAATTGATTATTTGCGAGAGTCCATGGAACAACGGACATCCGTGGAAGAATAAGTTTCTTAGCTTTGTACGCCCATGTTATCATGGGCAGATAAGTGTGGTAGCAACAGAGTGTGCTTGACGAAGTGAGCACACAGAGAGACCCCAGAACATCAACTGTTTTCAGTTGGCTTCATGAAACAAGGGGAAAAAAATTGACGAGCGAAAAAGAGTATGAAAAGAATACGTAGAAGGTAGGGAGTATAAAAAGTGTGGTGGTGGTAGACTTCTCTTAATATTTAGGTCTTTGCCTTGCTAGATTGCTAGAGTAGCAGAAGAAGGAATGAGATGTTGGCTGGCAAACGAAGAGGAATGGGGTTGAAAAGAAAGAAAAGAAGGTAAGAGAGTAGTGTGCGATGAGATGATGACTTTGGGAGCGATCATGATTGCAGTGATCATCTAGCCGAAGAACAACCAGACTGGGGATGGATGTGTGGACTCATAAAATCGAATGGAGTGGATTTTGATAAGAACTTGAAAAGGAATAATGAATGAAGTCTGTTTGTCTGTCTGTCTTGCATGAACATGACCACAACAAAGAACTTGACAACTTTTGTATATACAGTATTCATACTATGCGCATATGTAGTAGTTGGTAGTATAGTATTATGCGCAAACACAACGCAAAGTTGTATTACGCATACGTGTACTAGGAAAATGAGATCAGCGAGGGACAGATAACAGGACAGTTAGTGCTAATGATTATTTTTTTATTGCTAATTTAATTAACTGCATTTAGGGCAATGAACGATAATATCCATGGAGCTCTTAAAAATTAACAATAATTGTCCTTGAATTGGGATATTTGATTGAATACGCATGAGCTTGATGAATGCATTGCATAGCAGTTGTAGTTGACCGTATAATGAACATTTTTACATAGCCCCCATCAAAAGCTTACTAGCGTCTGTTTCTTTTTAACAGAGACGGAGGCGCATCAAATGGAGAAGCGATAGAAAATACTAATACACTCTCGGACTCTCGGTACTTTGTCCCATTGCGCTGAAACTTTTAAAGATGAATTTTACAAAATGATATCCTTTATTCTTGGTCTGCGTAATGTAATAACTGCAGCATGCACCATCAACTCCACCGACGTTTTGGTAAAGAAAGAAAGAAAAAAAAGATACGAGTTTTTTTCTCGCGATACAAAGACGAATAAGTTGAAAGAGAAAGAAAGAAAAAAAGGGGAGTTCTATTCGTCGGAATAAAAACGACCAAGAAGAAAAGGAAACAGACGGGATCATAAACCCAAAGAAGGGGTCCTTTTTTTTCTTGCAATTGCATATTGCATGCGGCATACAACAGATAAAAGGCTGCTGGCTTTTTTTCCAAATGGTTTTCCAAAACATGTCAAAAAAATATATTTTCTTCCGAAGAGTATAACATCCACCTCATAAATATTTTATTACATAATGCATCTATAAAGATATACAAAACACTTTTCCCCGGTATTCCAAAGATTTTTCATATTTGCACGAGAGCTTCTCTTTGTTCCCCGCAAAAAAAAGATTCAGATGGCTTTTGTTGTTCCTTGGCCTGTTTCTAAGAGGTTTCCCTTCTGTGTAAGAAGTCGACAGATACAATCAGAAGAAAACACTTTAGTTCAAAGTTTAACGAGTTTCCAAATGAAAGTCGGGATTTTCTTGTACGGTATACATGCAAAACGAAACAGTTGAGAGCTTCTCATTTTTACCTGCCATTTTTATGGCCAGGTGTGTAAAAATATTTAGAACGAGGGATGAACTCACATAAAATATTACACATAATTCTTTATTATAGGCTGCTTCATATTTCACTTGTATTTTGCTACTTTTTTGAACTGCACAAAGCAGTTTTTATTCGTCATCCTTCCACACGTTCCTGCAGCTTTCGCTTCTGTTTCAATATCCAAAAAAACACTCATAAAAGTAGAATATTACAAGAGAAATGTTGTAAACTTATATTAAAAAGTATGCGTGCGTGTTTGAAAGAATAATTTTTATATGAAAATTTTGCACGATATCATCTTCTCGGACAAAAACCGGTCATATTCATCTACTGCTGCTGGTCATCATGAACTGCACTGGTCCATGACGCTTTTTTACTTTTTAATATAATCTTAATCTCCTTTGTTCTCGACTAAGTTTCGCAGTTTTTTTAATGGGCGGTGAACAGGAAGGAAGGCAGTGAAGCAGGTGAAGAGGAAGACACTCACCTGCCTCCTTTGTAAATTCTTTTCGCCCTTTTATGGCTAGTTCCAGTTCATCAGAAGTCAGTTATCCTTACAAGGAAGGTGTATAAGACACCTCTTTGTTTTTACCTGTAATTAAGGTACACATGCGCAAAATGGCTTGTGCTGTTGTATCATATAATATTGGATTGGCCTTGGCTCTTACCTCTTGCTACCGGGTTGTTATTTTTTTCAATATGAAAAATGTAAAAATCTAGTGAATGAGTTGCACTACGAAAGACACCGGAAAACCCATAAAAGTTAATACGACAGAAATTGGGGACAAAAACTTGGCTTTTGTAGCCCATGGACACATGCTAAGAAAACGTCACAACAAAACCTCATATCCTCATGTTAACTTTTCTCCAGTTTAGCAGCTAAACTGACAAACTGTGGATGTCTCAGGGTATCCTCCTTTGGCATGTCTTCCCGTGGGAAGGTTACGCGAGCATTTTTTATTAGTTAAAAAAGCGAGTAAAAAGTTTATTTTTTTGTAATAGTGATGAATAAAAAAAATGTCCTTTAACAGGCAAACCTAATAAATGTCACCCGAGGTGTGTCTCTGGTGTAATGTTACCGAAAAACCAAGGGACAAACTTTTTTGATGGATGCGATGAAATGGAGTGGATATAAATAGCTTGATTTAGTATATTGCTCTGCTGGAAGTGCGTGTGAAAAAAACGTGCCACTTTTTGGGTTCTTTTTGAAGGGAAGAAAAATTGCTTTAAAAAGAGCTTGTTGCTAAGGAAACCATGTAAAGGACGGTATTGTATAAAAAAAGACTCATGAAAAAAGGTGGGTTCCATAAAAAGATTCGGCTAATCAAGAAAAAAATACATTGAAATTGTGATAATGCATTATCATATCATGTTGTATCCGTGAAGGAAATAGGGAATCAATGAGGGGTTCCTCCCTGCCACGAGAAAATGGTTAGGCAGACATACAAACGCGAAATTAAAAACCTTTTCAATACTGGAACAAAATGCGTGTATGCTAGTAATGCAGGAAAATACATCTTAATGATTTTAGAGACCAGATAACATGTCACAAGGAACTTCGGCTTATAATATTATAGAAGGAAAATGTAGACTGTGGAAAAATTGGTAGTAGTCTTTGAATATGTCAGCCATGTAATGATTTCTTCAATTCAATTTAAGCATGATTATTTCCTCAAGACATTTAATGAATTGCTACATCAGTCAGACCCATAAATGATAAGACGAATCAATGATGAATTTACATACAGTTGCAAAATACGCTATTTTCAAGTGTTTGTTTGACCTCTAACATATGCGCATTAATGTATTTAAAGGTTAGATTGCGTGCTCATTAATTACTAGTGTACATATTCAAAATATTTAATGAAACACTCCAAACCTTCAACCTTATACATCCATTGAATCAATATTTAATGCGTTTAATTCAACGAACTAATCCGCAAAAATTTTACTCACAGGCCACAAAACCCGATTACAGCATCTTTATATATGCTTAGACGGGATAAAAGTCAATATTTTGCAATTGATTAAATAAATTACATAGTATCATCATGGAATACGGACAGCTCATATAATGACGATGACCTCAGTCAGTTAGTTGTAACACTAGACTCATAAGTTATAAGTAAACATGCCATTCCAATCCTCAACAAATATTTTCTGGTCAATCGTTGGTTATAATTTTAGGATATTACACAGTCGAAAATGAGAGGAAAAAGTATTAACGGAAACCTTTTGGATTGAATGAACGAAGATTCTTCGGGATACCACGATCATACATATAAAACATGTGCAAAAGTTCTGGACTATCAACTATTATAGTGAATTGAATTTGTGCAATAGCTTACACAGTTACATGTTACGCAAAGCATTTTAGCATGGATTCACCCGCTTGTTTACTGTTGTCCTCTGACCGTCTATCTCTATTTCTAACTGGTGTTTTCTCGGAACCACGTATCATAGTTTTATATGTGAAACTCAAAGCAATGTTGGCTTTGTGCTGTACTCGATGTCCTGTGAATGTTTGCAATTGCATTGCTATATAAAAAACCTTGACATTTCCTAAATCCTGGTATTCCACGTGTCTTTATTGATTCCAGACACCCAAGTTTTTAATTACATGTTTAATGCACTTAATCCAAAAACCCTACTTTATCCTACTAGTAACGACTTCTTAGAGAATATTCATCCTTGTTTCTTGCTCTACCATGGTCGGTCATTCACTTTCTATCTACCAATCCATGCGACTCTTTCAAAAAAACTCCTTTTTCTTCTTCTGGTACGCTTCGGTTGCCTCGGTTTTTATTAGCCAGCAGCAGCGTACGTCTTTTTTCAGCCAACGAACTTGTGTAACGCACCTGAAAATTGATACCTGAGAGAAGTTACAATGTATCATGATGCTATGTGTATAAAAAACATGTTACTAAAACAAAACTCAGGATGAAGTCTGCTGATGACGCTTTTTTCTTCCTTCCTCACAAAGTAATTGCTTTTTGTAACAAGCCCGAAAATTGTTAGCAAACGACCAGGAAGAAGGTTGTTGTGCAGTTTCTCAAGATAAATATTATTCTCAGCGAATAAAAGAGAAAATGCTCAGCGAAGCAGGTAATAAAAACGGATGTGAAAACTAACGGGGTTTATGCATACAGCACACATGGGAAGGGAAGGTTAGTTATGGTTTCAAGTTCCGTTATACTTTCGCAGAAAACAATAACTTGAAACCTCACAAACTTGTTTTGTTTGAATGCAAACTAAATGCATATTATACATAGTACTATGTATAATACTTATTGACAACAGATACAAGTAGCAGTCTTGAGCTGAATGAAACAACATTTGAAAATCAAGCTTAGTTTCCTCCAATATAAAATGTTACTCAAGAATCGGAAGATTATTTGTGAATGATTTTGGAAACGTATCGATTACATTATTCTAAAAACAAAATATGAAGTTCAGTTTTCGTTGAAATTACGACACAAATGGCAGTTAACACAAAAACCGAAATTGATTTTTTCCTGACCATGATCTATTTGCGGCATGAGCAATACATAATTGTACTACCATAGTGATGAAATATTATACGCTAACAATGTCTACTTCCTTTCGACATGAGTGGCACGTTATATTAGCGCTTTGTTTCTGGTCATGTTTGTAACATTATTACTTTTTTTTATTTTTCTCACTTTCCCCGTTCATTCTCACAAAATAAATCGTACAATAATTACATCGTAAAAGAGTTTTCAAAAAAAGTATTTTGTTGGACTTCCTATACTCAGTTGTAATGAATGATATCGCTTTGTTAACTAATCACGGACAAAATAAGTAAATTGTTTTGGTACAACATTTTAAGAAGTATCGTACGTAAATATGATAACAAGTAAGATAATCGATATTCATTGATAAATCAAGATAATTGTAAACTTTTCTGTTTGGTGTTGGAGGGAGGTAAGGACACATCTTCGGAATTTGACATTCGTTTGATATTATACTGACGCTTGTTTTACGATTGGACGACGACTGCAGGAGCGTTAAAAAATTTTACACACATATAGAAAAAAGAAGATGGGAGGGGCGGGGGACGACAGTAACGGGTATATACAGTACTTTTTTCTCAAGTTGTTCGATCGACAAAAAACAAGGGAAACACAATTGCTCGTAGAGAAGATTAATTGTAAAAATAATTAACGCTTTCCACCATTGTAATTCATCCTCATTGTAGGAGCCTTAAAATTTGACGCGGCCTGGTACTGGAGTTGATAAGCGAGTGGATGTATTTTGAAGCCATACAATCTGTGGGTATAAAAGAAAGAAAAATGTATATATTTGCCTCCATGAGCAATATTATGTGTTTAACGTTTGCGCATAATAGAAACTGACCTTGGAACAAATTGATTGGTTGGCCGTTTAGGTCTGTATTCGGGATGAACCATGAAAAGCATGTGGGGGAATCCAGTGCCGAAATACGCACCATCGGTGTGGTGATGACGGGAAGATTTTGGAGTGTACACGTCTTGACACTTGGGGCAATAAAGTTTGACCATTGCTTCACCCGGAACATCCGACAAACCTATCATACGCAAAAAGATAAAAGATTAATATCCTGCAATGTTAAACTTATCTAAGTAAAAATTGAATGAAAGATGCAGTTGTGTCGTTTACCTATTGGTAACATTGCTTGACTTTCGCAGTATACGCGTGGACAGTGTCCAAAGTCGCCAGATTGATATTTTTCAATCATCTGAGCAATGCCACGGTTGGTGAGGATGTAACGGGCATGAATCAGACCATACAAAAGCTCAGCAGCTTGCTCGATGAGATCAGACTGATTGGGATTATCTTCTATTTCATCGTCCGCCTCCAAGTCCAATATCATGTCCAACGCCTGACGATAATGCGGCACCTGCTCGTTCAACCCCGTTAAGTTGAATTTGTCTTGGATATAGTCCTCGTCCACCTACATAGATAAAACACCACCAATTTACTTCAGACTTCCAAAACGATTCTTGAAAATATTTTTAATTTGTAGAGCCTCCGCACCTCACAGAAGAATTCATTTCCTCTCAACCCACAAAACCAGCTGATCCATGAGACCTCCTCCGAGCTGCTCATCTTGCGCTTCAAATCTCTCCTCGGTGAACCCAGACTCACTTTGGTACCCCAAATTCAACCACTTAATTTATTACCCCCCGAATCACAATTATAACCGATTTAAAGCTACCTCCTCCTCTCCTTGGATCACTTTCAACTAAGCTGTCCTCCACCAAATCCCTTTAAAGTAGCTCCTTACCTACCCTCATTAAAACTTAACTACACTAAAATTAAATCTTAAAAAATATGCAAGCTTATCTGTCGCCGTCCCCTCTTTAATGTTCCTCCTTGATAATGCCGAAACTTTAAAAAAAAGAGAGCTTCCCTGCCTATCTTGTCTATTTCAGAGAAAGAAAGTGGGACAAGGCAAAGCTGTATACGCCGAGTAGAGTCTCGCTCTTCTGAGTTGGCTCATCAATCTCGTCCCGTGTTGTACGCTACTCTCTTCCTTGTTGATGGAGAGTGATGTGACGCAAACATGAAGAAAAACGAAAAGCGCCGTTTACAAACAAACGCCACATTTACCACGGACCCTAATCCCTTATAATTACTTAATTATGGTAGTTACCAAGATGATAACAAATTATGACAATTAGTCGGATAAAAATCCAACTAAAAACGGTTTCTCAGGTGAACTAAAATGGCTGCCAAGGGGAATTATGAAATAGCTTGCTACTCAAACTTGTGTATGTTCGGCCCTCCTCAGAAAATTGATTTAGCTACGCAACGAAGCAAAATGAGGAATGCAGATGGGAACAGCCATTGAGAGTTGAGTATGGGGTGAGTGAGAGATTTAAACGGGCAACCCGCGAAACTAAGTTTTACTTGTAGCTAGCCGATAGTCAGCCGATACTGTTGTCAAAATTGAAACGAATCTTGTTTTTGTTTACAAATTCTTAAACGCTTTCATATATTTTCATTTTAAACGAGAGCCATGGTAAGAAAATTTTAAATTATCGCAATTTGTTGACTAGATTTTGTTGAAAAAATGGAGGATTGGGGTGCTAATGAATTCTGTTATGCTTTTTCAGTCGGTAACTTTGAAAACGGACGTGGGTGATATTAAAATAGAGCTCCACTGTGAACTGTGCCCTAAGTCTTGTGAGAATTTTTTAGCGTTGTGTGCCAGCGGATACTATGACAATTGCATATTTCATAGAAATATGAAAGGATTTATGGTTCAGACCGGTGAGTTGCAAGTTATAACAAATTGATGCGCCAGGAGGATCGTACTTTCGGAATACATCGTAATTGAATGTAATGTCTTAACACAGGTGACCCGACTGGAACTGGAAAAGGAGGATCATCCATTTGGGGAAAGAAGTTCCCTGACGAATTTAAAGATGAATTGAAGGTAGGTTATCTAAATATGACATTGTTTGTTTAAAGAATTAAGTTTACTTATTCATTCGGTCGTTACTTTTTGCACTATCAGCACAATACTAGAGGAATCGTCAGTATGGCTAATTCTGGGGTTAATACTAACGGAAGCCAATTCTTTATAACTTATGCCGCACAGCCACATTTAGATTTGAAGTATACGATATTCGGAAGGTATGAAAACACTACATAAGTTTGTTTGATGATAGGGCGCTACTTGGCAACTGTTTATAATTACTCTCAATTGCATTTTCCAGAGTTATTGATGGATTTGAAGCCTTGGACGAACTAGAAAAACTTTCCGTGGACAAGAAGTCGAAGCCTCTTTCCGATACAAGAATTAACTCTGTAATCATTCATGCAAATCCTATAGCTAATGCACAGGGATGATAAGTTTCTCATTAGGGATAAGTTATAAGATAAGTTAAGTTTCTACTTTTAATATTTTTGTTACCTTAGCTAATGTGTTATTGAACAGGAAGTTTCCGACCAATATAAAGTAAAAAGAAGTACAATTTATTACATGTTCTACAATTATCATTGTTTCCGTTTCTTCCACCAGAACGATTACATCTTAACAAACGTTCCTACTTCTGTTGGCTGAAGCCAATTTTCTTGGGACCATTCAGCATCACCGTCAACAACATGGAACGTGTACGCTAATCTTGGCTTATTGCTTGAATTGTGTTCACTTTGATGCACTACAAGCCCATCGATGAGTACTAGATCTCCCGGTTTAACTGGTGCTGCAATAGCCTTATCTGCTTCATAAGGACAAGGATCTCCGCGGTGTACCAACAGTGTGTCCGAGTCCTTGTCTGGATTCTTCACAAATCTTTCGTAAACTTGGCCTGGTTTGTGCGAGCCTGGAACAAAGTAGAGACATCCATTCTCCGTTGTTGCCTCATCACAATGGTATCCAAAAACCGACCAATCTTCCAGCAACAGGTGTTGTATATAAATAAGTTGCATCTTGGTGAGGCTTCACAGCTCCACCGACTTTCGGATGTTTGAAGATGACCATACTCTGGATTACTGTGGGAGACTTGATCGTAGTTACTTTCGAAATCACTTCACGGATGCGATCGTTCAGAGTGTGTTTTTTGAACGTTGGGTTGAACACATGCAACGCATGGCCAACTTTGTTGAGAGCTCTTCCGTTCGTTTCATCAATGGCATTGTCTTCATAAAATCCTCTAATTTTGTCTCCACTTTCCGCAAAATANTCATAAAATCCTCTAATTTTGTCTCCACTTTCCGCAAAATACGTGTTTTTAATTTTGGCTTGTTCCTTAAAATACGATTTCTTGCTATGAAACCATCCGGAGAAACTAATACTAATTATGTAAGTCAATTTACCGAAAACAAGGTTATTGGTCCATCGCTGCAATATTCTTTCAAAATCTCTGATGTCGCAGCCTTCAACTCATAAATGTCCTTGCTGTTTAGGAATCCCGGAATGATAACGAATCCATCTTCTTGATACTTCAGAAATGTAAATGTTAGTTAATTTATAAATATCCTGATGATTCAATTTAATTTAAAATCACCAGTACCTTATCGACAATTTGGTCAGTTATGTTAACTGCCATTTTGAAGCTCGCAACTAAGTTTATAAATTATAACAGCTAAATAGAAGGAAACCAGGATGGACTTGACTTAAGTCAAGAGCTACACTGTTGACTGGCATGTCTTGCGTGCTACAGCAAAGAATTTGTGAACATATTTCATGGACTTGATATCCTTATGAGTTGCTCCATAGCTTTAAAAAAAGTCTTATCACGAAATCAGTTGACTCTTGACTCCTCATTGTACGATCATTCATTTAGTCAAGCCAGATTCATTTTGTACGATGACTTGATTACAGAGTTTCTGTGTTTGTGTATGCATGAGACTTCACAAGTATCCATTATGTCCATCAATACACCCTAGTATAATTGCCATGGGCAATGTTCACACACACAATGAAAAGCATTGTATAATATGAATTGCGCATCAAAATGCAATCATTCATTCATTGAAGTCTCTTGGGACTGCATGATACAAATATATTATATAATCATATTTACTATCACGGGATGAAGTTTTCATATCAAAATTACAGTCTCCTCTTACATGTAATATATAATAACATCTTACATGTTTTCCCGATTTGAGAAACCCGAACTTTCAGGATGGATATATAATTGTGTTAACTCTCAAAGAAATAACAGACAACATGAAAATGAGTGCATACAAAATCTATTATGTAGTTGCAATTATAAACCTGCATCATAATTGAACATACAAACTTCATTTTTTCGTCTTGGAAACTCTAGGACTTGACCCATCCAGATTGAGCTGTAATAGAGAATCTCTTTACCACCATGAATTTTGTAACATTTTTATATGGAAAAAACATTATTTCGGATACAGCAGCATAACTTGAATTGTAAAAATTTCTCCTAGGTCGCATCCATTTAAATGTTCGTTGGGCATTGGGCATAATAATAAAACGAGGCTCCATTGCCGATGCACGTCAAAGCACAAACTAAAGAGATTGAGATGATGAATGATTCTTTCCACACCGCACCCTGTGACGTTTGTTTTGATAATGAACGTCTGAAATGAAAATTCAGATGACTCATGGCAGAAAGAGTATGTATTGATGATTACTTTGAATGTATGTCAGGAGTCAGGACATCCGCTAGTTTTCCGGTCCTTTGTTACATTCTTTCTAATGTGGGTGAAAGAACACAGAATAGAATCATCACTCATGACACATTATGGTTTTGTCTTGTTCATATCGTAAAAACCTAAAAACTTTCGCGCAAAGGTCAGTAATCGCAATTGCTAAAACTACATATACAAAGGCCCCGCTTAATGTTATATTGGTTTACGTACGCTACGCTACGTCATCTTGACTACAACAGAATATACATAAAACACTTCATAACTCATGTTTCACATTTCTGCACCTCCACAGGGAGCGTATTTATGCAGGTATCTAATAGCTTCAATTACATTACAACTTTATTCGTCCGTGACATTCAACCGTAACGTTGATAATATCAGCTAGCATGCAACAGAATCTCCGACAGTAACGTTTGAAATATCTGAAGCAAAAACGGTTCTTCTTTTCATTACTTTGAATGATGTGTCAACGTATAGCATAAAAGTCATCACAGCCATGACAATTCAAACCGAAATGTGAAGTAAGGCACGAAGTGCTTCTCATCTCAAGTAGCGTTAACGGGAATATGCGGAAGTATGATCTCAAAATGAATAGTGTTTGTATCTGTATACAACTCGGTGTTTCGCGACTATTATTCGCATGAGAGGTTGTAACATTAATACAACATTAAATATGAAAGGATTTTTAAAGAGAACCTACGCATTTTCTTCCGACGTTTCCTTCACATTCGCACTTCGCGAAAGCACGTACACAAAAATGAAACTAAAATCAGTCGACAGTTTTGAACAGGATTCCCAGCAAGCTAAATCAATTGGTGTGTGTACTGCAATTTTTGCTGGAAATTCGCAATGTTTAAAATTAGGTGTCACGAAAAGAGTACCAAATACAAAAATGGAAAGCACCGGAAAAAGATCAAGTCAACAACTGATAATAAAGCACAGCAAAATGATAAAGCAGAGTTGTATGTGTTATCGGAAAGTTCTACAAACACATCTGGAAACAAAGAAAATAACAATGAGAGGTTTCAAGAAATTGCTTTTATGTGCAAAGAAGTTGGAATCAAGTTTGAAGATGAGGAATTCCCTACAACGAATTCGTCATTGTTTCGAGCACCAGAAAATGATACCGGGGCAAGCTGTCACAATTACATAGGAAAGTCAATCGCGACATGGGAAAGACCGGAAAATATCAGAATGAAAGATCAAAAGGGTAAAGAATCAGATTGGGTACTCATAAGGGATCCTTGTCCATCAGATATCTGCCAAGGACGATTGGGTAACTGCTGGTTTGTAGCAGCTCTCACGCTTATAGCTGAACGATCTGAACTGATTAATGGTGTGTTGCCATGTGATCAAATTAATCCATTTGGAGTGTATTCAGTTCGGTTGTTCATGGATGGAAACTGGAAAAATGTTATAGTGGATGATCGCCTTCCCTGCGACTCGTTTAAGAGATTGGTTTTCTCAAGTGTAATGCTAAATAACATATTATTCACTATGCAAGTATTAGCATGGCATTCAGAATTCATACGACTTACCATTTTCTTTATTGCAATTTGGTGTTTTTTTTTTCTCTTGCAGTGCCGTCGGAATCAACTTTGGGTTCCTTTGATCGAAAAAGCCATGGCAAAATTGCATGGAACGTATGAAAGTTTGCAGTCTGGAACGCTATGGGATGGTCTGAACTATTTAACTGGATTTGTCTCTGAGCGAATTGAATTGGTATTATTGGTTTTTCATCAGAATGTGCTATAAGTCGTTGCCTTATAAAACTGTTAAAATCAATTATGTTTTAAAGAAAGATGAAGAAGACCAGGACCTATTGTGGGGTAAACTATTATCCTTCCAGTCATGTGGGTTTCTCATGGGAACAACAATTAATACTTCAACACAGACAGAAACCTGTATGGATGAAGTGGGGCTTGTGGAAAACCAATGTGTACTCAGTGTTGAACATTTCTTCCGATAATGGTCACAGGTCTCTGCAGTTACGTAATCCATGGGGAAAGTTTGGCTGGAAAGGTGAGGCATCATCATCCGCAAAATCCGACAATAGCGATGTCTCGCCGTTCAAATCAATGGATGGAGTTTTTTGGATAAGTTATCAGCATTTTCTCCAGTAAAATTTCTTCATCATTAAGAGAATACGTATCGCAAACTCAGTCTTAAATTTAAGCATTTTGCTTTACACATTTTAATAGATATTTCACGTGCATGGAAATCTGTAAAATCCGACGGGACTGGGAATCTTATACGTGTTTTGGAATATTGCCACCGTATTCGGACAAAGATTGCCAACCATGTTTTCAAATCGTGTGCCATACCCATTGCGAAGTCGACATATCGTTGTACCAGAACTGCAAAAGGTACGAGAAAAAAAAACATTTCCTCGTGTTGTTCCTTCAAACCTGAATGTTTTAAATCGATATGGTGGTATTTAATAGGAACCTCAAAGAAAAGCTGAAGTTGACTGATATCGGATTGCTGGTCTTTGAAACAAGCAAAACCCCTTCTGGGGAAACTCAATTAAAAGAAGTAATTGAATTACTTCCCAGCGTAAGAAAACGCTGCATTACTTGCAACTTGATGCTAACACCAGGAAATTATTGCGTAATACCTTTTTCATTCGGACATTGGACTGAAGACAGTAAGAATTGTTCCGTTTGAGCACAAAGTTGATAAAATCTATGAAATTTATAATGAATTGAATTCGACGATTGATTTTTTATAGAAGAAAATGAGTTGTTCTACGGAGTAACATTGTCAGTCTACTCTTCATCCAAGATAACATGCACCGCTGTCCAACCTACGCACTTGGACACAATTTTATCTGATTCTTTGATACTTTGTGCTAAGAAATATGGGAAGAAAAGGCGATACTCGCTTAAGGACAAATACAACGATATCTACGTAATCACCCTAAACTTAGGATCTAGCCATTGTGCAGTACTTTGCAATCACAGCAGTAAACATGCAGAACTAGAAATGGAATACAAAACTGATGACTACAAAAATACGCGAGGTTCGTTGCGAACGTGCGACTTACTTTCGCCACATCACTGGTAAGTATTTGCTATTGTACATATGCTGTTTTCCAAAAGAGCTTCAACTGAATTGTTTGATTGCTATAGCCAAGTGATCCAAGTTCTCACCTCCAAAGAAGGAAGATGCAAGATGACGTTTTCACATCACCTCCGTATAGTTAACGAGGTTTCACCCCAAAAATCCCCCAAAACTTTGAATACACCTCCCATTAACAGTCGAATCGCTGGGTTACACCTACCACGGGCTGTTGCTACAAAACGTGAATCTTTGAAATGAGTATAAGTAATTATTTCTCGGTCTTGATATAAGTTATTTATTTGAAATTGTTAATTACAGTCAAACAAAGACTATGAATAAAGTAACTACATTACGTAATGAAAACTCGGTAACTATAGGTACACTTATCATTATGAATTGAATAGATCCATTACATAAAATACTTAACTATTGCTGAAAAGCAG
>JAAXOA010000431.1:0-23954 GCA_036561885.1 Salina celebensis
TTACATACAACTTGAACTCATTTTTAGAGCGAGTTTGTACATTGCAATAAAATTGTAATTATTGCAGAGAGCCTTCAAAAATATATTATGAGGAGGAACATGGTCCATAGATGTTATGATTACTGGTTACGATTGTGCGAAAAGTCGGGGTAAAATGCTTGCTATCGCTCACTTTTGCTGTTTTTCAGTGTGGATTGAAATGCGAACTTTGTAATTACCTACGCTTTAATGGTAATTTTCTCCTCCTCTTTAACCGATATGCATAATTATCTTACTTCTTTTACAGTGGCGAGAAATCTTTTACAATTCAAAAATCGGGTGTCTGCATAAAAATTCTTACTGAGAAAACGATCTGCCAAAAAAAATCTTAGGTGAACCCTTGAAGAATTCAGCATAAAATTTTATATCAAACCGATTTGCAGAAAACCTCACCTCATACAGTAATGGCCAGGGAATAAAATGTGTTTCAGTTGAGATATCGAGATCCTGTAGTTGAACAAGGAGCTAACTAGAAACAAGTCTAGTCTGTATCTCTGTTGCATAACAAGGGCAATTAAAACTGATTTTCAAAGATCAATTGTTCTGATGGTCATGTTTGGTAAGGTTTTGGACAAGTAAGATCAAGTATCATGAGAATGATTAATAATAATTAATTTGAAAGGGAAAATTGGAAATGAGTTGTGACGGAACATGATGTTTAAGTGTAATGAATGGTTTGACGCTTTTTATTAGGATGAGCTTTTTTTTGTTTGACCATGTCCAGAATTTATGTTCCACTTATCTAATGTTTCTGTATTTTCTAAAAAAAAACGCCAGATGCTTCAAGTTTAAACGTGATATTTCATAGAGGCACGCAAGAAGCCGAATGAATGAATGAAGAAAAACCGGATTGTTTTATATAACTTTTCGTTTTCAATTCGAAAACATTTTCTTTCATCAGACAACTTGTAAAATTGTAATAGCTTGAGCAGATATTATTGCCATAATTTTTATTGTTATAACCCTTATTGGTTAAGGGCATGAACCATCATTAGAGCGCTGCTGCTTTAAACTCTACTCAAACTCAAGTTTTGCATTGCATTTTTGTGCTAAATTTTGCACACAACAAAGTAGTTTCTTGATGAGAACTACATAAACAATTTTTACTGTCTGGCAAAGTGAAAAAGCGCAATGAGCAGCAAGAAAAAAATAAATTACAAGAAAAACCAACATGACATGATGATAAAATGCAAGGTTGTTAGATTATATTATGCTGCATTCTTTTTCTTACTTTATTAGGTACATGAAGATTTTCACGGAATTCCAAAGCCCTAATACGACTGTTCCTTCCAATTCTCATCATTTATGAACGAAAATGTCTGGGTATGACTGATACCTTGTTGCTTGTTACTTTTTAAAACATTGATAAGGTGTGCGCATGTTTTAATGAAAATGTTATTACATTCATGCAAATCAGTGAGAAAAGTAGTAAATTGTTCATTTCAGATTGTTGTTGTGTTGCATTTCTTGTCCAATGCCATGCACAACATCATATTTTATAGGATGATAATGACTAACGAGAATTTGCTCACTTTCCGTTCAGGATTGAAATCAATCTGATTCAAAATTACATATCGTTACCGTCACAATTTGCAACAAAATGATATGCACCTACTCGGTTTCAGTTAGATGTCAGCTTTCATAGCGCTTTTCATGGTTGTTCAAAAAAATTAATGAAAAAAGGTTACGCAAAATACTCCTAAGAGAAAGAACTTCATATCAGAATAGACAAGTCGAGCTATCCATCTGTCTAAATGAATTATCCGAGAAGAGTCATGAATATGTAAATCACATTATCATCATAACCCCAAGAATCGTCTTCTTAAGGTGTAACGATATAGTGAAAAAAAAGTTTTGTGAACAAAAACTACAATTCATTCACTGGCGCATTCACAATAAACAATCAAAACGAGTTGATATGATGCATTTTTTTTCTCTCTCTTCAAGATGATAATGATGATGACGGTAATGATATGAATGGAGGAAGCCTGCTATTCTATTCACACCATATCACTCAACAGTCCGTACTCTTCCCCCTTTTGGCATAAATAGTTGTTGTGTGCGGTCGGCAGTAGTATTCTCCACTGTTGTAATCCACCTCAACCTGACTGGGTTTTGTTGTTGGTAGTTTGCATCGAGTGAGGCGTGATGATGTGTCAGTGCCATTGCCATTGTCAGTGTCAATCTTGATTCTCCACGGCAAATGGGAAAACTACAACTTTGGCAACATTGATTAAAAACGGAGCAATGTAAGAATCGTTGTATGCAACAGGGATCATTGTCGGAGCTCTAAAAATGTATTTTCATTTAATTACTTAAACTAACTTTACAATCTTGAATCTTCATCGGCAAGATGTTGATTTTATATGTAATACTTTGCAAAATGGCTAAACTAACTGCGTCCTTCAACATGTTGTATGTGTTGAACAATGCTTAAAATTCTGGAAAGTTATACTTTTGGTGTGGACATGAATGCAAAATCATTTGGATCTCTAAGATATAAGTCTTCAAAGTCTTGGTCTGGCATATGTACGTCTTTTGTTGCATCTAGCATAATTTTCCCTAATTGTTATTGTTATTACCGTAAATGTATTAGCTTGAACACACAACTTTGTCAATTTTGGCAGAAAGACCAAGGTTATATTCAATGTGTGTCAATCTCAATAAAATAATTGCTCTTTTGAGATGGAGCTGTTGATTGAATAAAAATGAAGTGAACATTGAAGTTACTTTTGAAGACAAGATGACAGATTGAAAGGACTACATTAAAAATTAAGCGAAAAAATTTTAATTCCGTATGCAATGAAAGTGCAAAAAAGCGTTTAAGAGCCCATTTCTAATGTTTCATCGTACGCTAATGATACATTAAAAAGGGTGGCGTGTGATGGTACATTATGATTGGAGCGTCATAGCTTT
This sequence comes from Salina celebensis, assembly GCA_036561885.1. Classification (NCBI taxonomy): domain Eukaryota; kingdom Metazoa; phylum Arthropoda; class Collembola; order Entomobryomorpha; family Paronellidae; genus Salina; species Salina celebensis. Next base: position 2,956 of record JAAXOA010000431.1, read on the forward strand.
TGAAGGAACACAGACCAAGGCAAATTTGATGAATCTAATTTAAATAAATTAGACAAAATATCCGCACATAATAATTTGTAATGTAGTGAATTAAGGAATTCTTTGATGCTTGCACATTAACAAGTTAATAACAAGGTTTAAGATAGAAAAGAGGCGAAGCAATTTTTCGTGAAAACAAGCTAAAAAAATCAAAAGTCATTATAAAATCATTTAGGAACAATTCCTCAAACAAAACATCATTTAGTGGAAGCATGGCAAATCAATCCTTGTCTTTTTTCGCCTGTCTGCCAAGTCAGTTTGTAGCACTCCGCCTATCTCCTCTGACAAGACAACATCTCATCATTATAAAAATTTTACATCAGGAAAACGTGTATGACTAAAGATGACAAATATTTAGAATCTTTAGTTAGTAACAACCAAAATCATGTGTCAGTTTTATCATAACGAATGAAAAACGATTTCTTCTTAACATTTTACTTCTAAATATTTTTATTCTGTTATTTATTTATTTACATATTAAGTCTTAAATACAACACAGAAATAAATTATATTAATAGAAATGCGAGCATCATAACTTGTTAATGCTGTTTTCTCGGTACTAGTGAACTCTTCTCAAATTATAATTATTGTTATCAATCTCCTGGAATTTTGACAAGTTGACTGACATTGGCATATGGGTTTTAATCCGGAGGCAGTCAAGACCTCAAGGTATCATCAGCATTCCATATAAAAAACCAAGATCACTCTCTGAAAATCATTTTAAAAACCTTAATTCTCATTATCGATATCACCAAAAATTATCGAACTGTTCATTTGCATCATTTATTATCTATTAATAGCATAATATTAAACCAAAGATGCCTTCATATCCACACATTACGTATTACGTTTCTTTAAAGACGACACACAGGTTATCTGTTAAAACTAACTACAAAAAAATGCTCATTACTTTGGAGAAAAAAACTTCTAAACGTCTAATCATCGTTTATTTTTATTACATCGGACGTAATTTGTTTAACATCTCATCTTTTTATGGTGTATTGTCCTTTTAAATGCTGGACATCGTGCATGTTTCATGTCCACATAGAATATGACTATGATGAAGTGAATAATGTAAGTATGTACAAACATACAACATACCAGTCAAGAAGAACAACCATCATAAAAAGTAATCAGTCAGGCATGTCAAAGAGAAAAAAAAACGAGTCAACATAACAATTGTGCTATAAGAAACTCGTGTAAAAAAAACGTTTTTTTTTCTTTTGCTCTTTCTAATCCGTGGCGCAGTCTATATTTCCTATTGAAACTAAATAAAAAATCCATTTTTTTTCTCCTATGTTTTGCTTTTCCTGTCTCTCGGTCTGTTTTCAACCTTGTCATTAGTATGCACACACACGAGCCGAAATGTCTGCTAGCTTAATGATGTGTAGATGGATCATGTTAAGTAGTGAGTTATTTTCTTATTTTTCATATGAAATAATTAAAACAGTGTGGTGGTCGGCGATGCTTTATACGCCTATAAAAATCTGGACATTGCGTGTTATGACTATTATAAGAGCGTTCCTCTTTCTTAATTCTGTAATTAGTAAAAGAGGCGAATCTAAAAGTTAAAAAAAAGATTTGCAGAGATATGCGCACATAATATCGAAGTGTTGTACATTTTTTTTATTATGAGTTCAAAATGTTCCTGTTATCAATATTGGCTGGGTGTACTGGGTATAAATCTAAAAGTAAAAAAAAGATTTGCAGAGATATGCGCACATAATATCGAAGTGTTGTACATTTTTTTTATTATGAGTTCAAAATGTTCCTGTTATCAATATTGGCTGGGTGTACTGGGTATGGGGCTTTAGGTATATTTTAATTATCTTTTATCACCTGGTCGTTTATAACACATGTGGTAACTCATTTGTCCTCTGGCAATTTCGCTTGACCATAACCTTATGCAGACCGGGCAAAAATCACCATTTAAATTTGAATCAGTACAATCAAAGTGTAATAATTATAACTTTCTGCTAATAATTCTTCGGTTTTATATATCTGCACCATCCTCCAAATTCATGGTGTAGTTTCTAACAGTGAACATTACAAACGAAGTTATTGCCTACGGATAACACGAGAAAAGAAGGAAGTTCCTAGAGCTGTACTTTTTACTCTTATCGCATATTTTTCTTGATATTTCTACAAATTTATTCCACGTTGCACATTTTCTTGCAAAAATTACGAGCGGTTTAAATGCATAAAAAGTTTTTTCTTTGCGGAGTTCCTGCTCATTAAAATGCTCTTTCCTGACAGTAATTTGTTTTAACACCAACTTAAATTCAGGCCATGCCACATCAAGCAATTAATGAGGCTCATCTATACTTTTTCTACCGAAAAAAAATTAAAACTTGTGTTTGACCATGTTCGAAGCGCGGAATAGCAACCCTTCTTATTCTATTCTGCGAAAAAAAGAGGAAGAAAAAACAAGGTTAATAGCTTTACAAGCAAGTTAATGGTCTTGTGTTTTGTGAGCTTCTTGCAAACACGACGAGAAGTGTAAGCAAATGATGAAGAAGACGTGCACAATTTAATTATGAATTTTCAACTCTATCCTTTTTTTGTTGTATCTCTCACCTGATATTTATTACAGGTAGTAGTTTTCATAATGTGTGTACTAATAGAACGTGATGTTTCTAAATTAAAGTCGTAATCATGATAAAATTGCATTGTGTATCATCCACTTAAATTCATTATATGTACCATTTTATGAAAAATATTTTATGAGCTTGTTATTGCTCGCCGTAAAACCTGTCAGCTTTTAGAGTATTTTCTTCTTACCCCTTTTGACTTTTCACCTGGCTTTATTAGCAGCCAACAACAACGGATAAATATAAAGCAGAACAGGAATGAAGCAAACGAGAGACAACAAGATTAATGTAATTCTCTCAATTAGATTGCTTCAATGAAAAAATAGCTTTCATGAAAATTGTTATATGCATAATCTTTATATACTAGTACAGGTGGATTTACCGTGCAAGTTGAATTCTTGTTTTTGTATAAGCTTCCCATAATATTAGGGTATTTTGTCGTACATCGTAATAAAAACTTGAAGCTGTTTTAGCACAGACCTGCCTTCATTGCGTCTAATGACTGCTCTTACTCTTGCCAGATTTTATAGATTAGAGTTGTTCTTACACTAACCAGTGCGTCAAAATAACTACGTACGTAATGTCTATAGCCCTCTTCTCCAAATTACTCATTTAGATTTTTTTCGCTACCTTTGCATGGCGCTAGCTCTCCAACGGTTTTACAAGAACAAACTGTTATACATCAAAATCCAAGTTTGGAATATATACCTAAAGAGCTCTTTTCTTTCTCCAAAACGATGTAAAATACCTCTTAATAGCTACGATGATTACCTATTCAAATTCACCTTATTAACTAACAGAAAGGGAACCGAGTTTTTCTACGTCAGCATGAGAGATAATTACCCCAGAAGGTTACAGTCACATGACTTCAGCTTAAGATGTAATAATTCCGGTAAATAAAAGGTGATGATAATAACAATACATCACATCACCACAACTTACATTTTTGTTCATTATCCAACTTTTTTTCCTCGTTTTGCTGTGAATTGTTCAATATGATGCATTCCATCAAGATGAATCCTCCCGTTTAAACCTTTTTAAGGGGTATTTAGTCCACTTGTTGAAGATCTGTGTTGTGTTTCTTGTGACGTTATTACCAACATAAATAATCATAGTTAGCTATTATGTTAACAGAATGGTCCTATTTTGAAAAAAAACCAGCACCTTGTTCTTTCAAACATTTCATTTTGGGAGTAGGCAACCAGGTATTTAACGTACTGCATATTTTCAGCTGCAGCATTCCTCCCTGTTGAACCATCCTAAAAGACAGAAATTTTTTCCTGGAATGCCTCTGGGTCTGCTTTTTCTTCTCGGGTTTGAACAAGTGTGGCTGCCCTGTACAGGTTTGAAAATGATGACCATCATATCATTTACAATGAGGATCACCGGGAACGTATGGTATTTAAGAGGTATCTCCCTAGCACAGAAAAGAACGATCACAATTTGATGTGTTTTAAACTGGCGTGTTGCCTATAATTGAAACAGTTTGTGACGATTATCGAAGTTGCGTGAGGACATGTGTGGAGTAAGGTTGAAGAGAACAAAAAATCTGGTTTAACATGTCCAAATGGAATGCGAGTACAATTTAAAATGGATTAGATGTAAGCATTAATGCTGTAATTGTGAAAACAAAAGGGAATGATAAATAGTTTGTTGTGTTTTAGTGATGGTGATCATTGTAATCGTGCGCATGATCAAGGGCAGACTGTATACAGTACAGTTTAATAACACTGATTCTACCTTTAAAAATGCGTATTGTTTGAATTTAAACTTTCAAGCTGGTATTGTTACACCAACATTGTTTTGTTTAGACAGGAATTTCTGTCATTTTCAGTTTGTGTATGTGTTTCTGAATGTCACATTGGACATCAATCAGAGAAAAGGGTTTACTTTCAATGCTCTACATTTATTTGTTCCAGCTTGTTTAATTTTTTTTCAGAGTTTTTTAGGGGGCTTTGTAGACGAAGAGGTATTCGTCTTTATCTTTGAACTGCATCAAGTTTATGGGCTGTGAGAGTAAAATGATGATGACCTTTTGAATAGGTTGAACTTGAGATTTGGGAGTTCAAAATAAAAATGTGTATGCCACCAAGAGGAAACTATGTTTTTATTTCAGTAGCCCTATATTTCGTCTTAATTTAGGCCTCATTACCAATTTCTTGAGCTCCCCCAATATTTTATTTTCTCAGATTAGAAACATACTGGTCCAACCTTTGAATAGATTGGAATGTCCCACTATAAAATCTCTGCATAGGTATGTGAAGAATCATTTCGAAAACCTGATCCTGGTTAACTTTTATAACTCTAAACCCTTTTTTCTGTTTTTTTAGATAACTTCCAATAGAAGCCTTCTCATTTTTGGTCATAAAATACGAAACGCAATGCAATATTATTCGAAGTGAAATAAAGAAACTTTGTGGGTTCTTCGCGGTAATGTATATCATGTCTGTTTCGTAGCCTTGTTAGGTTTATTCTATAAACATGAGCATCAATAGCATGATTGACAATAAGTTTATGAGTTACATCTTATTAAATCTTGTTTTGCTTAAGCTCATATGTTATTTTTAGTAATTCATATAAATTAAGAGCATAAGATCGGTCCTGACCTTTCATCCATTTGGAATCATGACTATAAATCTTCCGCACTAAAGTGCATTAAACAAGCTATTCCTCGTTCCGTTTATCGTCGCAATATTCTGCGAGTTGCGCAAATTGCATGGTATCAAACGTTTGTAAAGATATTTGGGTGATTGGATAATGATTATGTTGGGTTCATATACCACATAAATCATATAATTTGCATCGGCTTTCTGTTCTCTTTCATGTGCATAATGTTGCAAGAATTTACGACGAATAATAATAATAGACAACAGCCAACAGCATGATCCACAATTACCGCATACAATAAGCAGCATAAAGTTCGGTCAGTTCTTCTACGAGTGTGTCCAACGATCAGGTGTCAGGAAGGAATCGCCAATGATTAGCTATAATGATCGATGGCACTGCCGATTGATAATCAACGAAAAACAACCCATCTACATAACACAACAATATGTACGCGCTAAACACATATTTTGTTACAAGCCACAAAAAAAAATATCCTGAATGAATGTTTGCAGATTCACGCCCATTTTTAGTTCATAATTTACCTTTACCGATTATCCATGTTTTAGATTCTTATCGCAAAAACCTGCCTTACCATATATGAAACATGATCTCATGAATCACATTATGTACATAAATGTACACGCTCATAATTTGTGTGGACAATGTAGCTTAACGTTTTAACAGAGAATTATTCAATCTTAGGTAGATCGCCACCACCACCAAACAAAAAGTAAACGCGAAGTAAATGGGATTGGACACAATAGAAAATTAACGTACAAATGGAGCTTTTGTTTCATTAATGAAAATGTCCTCCTCCTTCATCTCAAAAACACTAGGGCTTTTTGTCAGCGAATACTCCTTCCTTTCGCAGATCTCAAGGACCAGCATTGCATACAAAATGAACTTGCATTCATGTTCAAACACTATTCATGTTTTGATTATTTACTAGCATCGTGATTATTCCATTAAAGAAGGTAAATCAAAAGACATAATGTGTGATTGTTTTCTTAAAGTATACATTATATATATTACATGTATATATTAAAGATTCATATCATTTAAAACACAATAATTCCATGTGCGCACAAAAAATATGGGTAGTGCATCCCTTAATCGCGCATGAACTTCATTTTTTCTATTAATTGAATTTAATTAGAAGAATATCATATCGCCCAAAGTTCACAGGTTATAAAGTTACCCTTTGTGTATTTCGAAATTGGATTTTGATGAGTTTTTAGATGATGGCGTCCTTCATCAATCGCCGTTATTGTCAATATTAAAATTTATGGCTTATTGACTTTTATAATAATGCTCAACCCTTGTTAGCGTTTTCAAGTGAATTGATTGTTTGACAAGAGTATAATTAGCTAAGATATCGTATTGAATCTGATATCAGGAAGGAGTATCTTTAGTCATCACCTCAAAAACTTCAGTAGCTTTTTGGCATCTGTTTCGTATAGATAACGGTACCTACGATAATTTTAAATTGATGGGTTTACTTAAAAATGTAAATGATGTTTGAGAAAAAATTATAAATTATAAGCATGAATACCAGCAGCAGGTTTTCGTAGTCACTGAATGTGCGTGTCATCAATGAATACTACAAGAATCCAATCTGAACACGCCCCTGCTTTCAAATTCAAAACTGCTTCCACTTGATATTGTTTGAGGATGTTAAAAAATGCTTTTTAAGTGAGTATCAAAACAATCATATTTGTACCTTCGTTTTATACTGATCGACAACAACTGACACGGTGTATTTATACCTGACTCACGATTAATCGTGATAATTACGAGGTTGATAGTTCGTATTTTGTTCAAGCGAGGTCCGTGACATGACACACGGGTTATGAGAGGACGTGGCAAAAACAAGATGCAAACTGAGATTTGCTCTAATTAATGGATATGATTTATTGCCAACTTTACCTCGAACTCAGTGTGTAGCTGAAAATTACTTATGCTTGGATGTTGTTAGTTTCTGTGAGTACTGTGACTAGGTACTACTCTGATCGGTCAGAATCAGAAATATTGGCTGAGACAAGTTTGTAACTCCGCATAAGCTAATGTAATTCGTGCATCATGCAGTAATAATTAGAGCGATGATGAAATTCAACTTGAGTTTAAAGTAATTATAGCGATTCTTCTGTGTACTTTTACTACTAGCATCTTACACGATTTTGACACTTGTCAGCTTGCCAAAATGATGAAATGAAAGCACAAACACCAGAAGTTATATCAGGTTCAGTTTCAGACTCAATGGCTACTGAATTGAAACATTTTGCGGATAATTCATGTGCGAACATTATTTCGGGCGTCACACATTCAGGGGAGGACGAACAATGAACTTTTTAAGTTAAGTGAATGCATTTCCATTTAACTGCATTAATTCAGTTTTGAACCTAACTAAAGCATGAAGCGTTCGGCATTGTCCGGTTTAAAGGAACGAAATGATACTTATGGAAAACAAACGAATTGGACCTGGTGACAAATGTCCCTGGAGCTTTACCCGGCTGAATGGAATATGATGAAGGGTCTCTTCATAATATCTAAAAATTTTGCTGACCGCTTCAAGTTGATTGAAGAATAGAGTGGAGTAAAAATTTAGTAGCGGTTATAAAAGTAATATCTCCATTCGGAAACCCTCAAACGTATCTTTTGACATTTGAGTTATTGGTCCCTTGATATAACTTGGTTGCAGTACAGGGAAAACCAAAGTGAGTGGGTTTACCATTTGTGCACATATCATGATATACCAGATCAATTATAGTACCAAACTACGTGCATGCTAACACATGGCCGTACCTATATCTTATCTATTTTTTGCTTGAAAGCATGTGTAAAATTGTGATAGTTGTATTTGCTGCTGTGGTTAAAAATCTCATCGTTTTCACGAAAAGTATTTCCTAGTAATTTTGGGAAAAAGTGTCACAAATAGCATCCCTTTTTATAGAGGAAACTCGTGATAACTTTATAATAACATTTTCGGAATTTCCTGATTATCATTCCTGCCAACATGAAAAAGAGGAGCAGTAAACTGTAAAGATGATATAATGATTATCATAATAATGGTGGGCACTATTATTACGATTATGTAAAATATCATGGTTATACCATCAAATTACTCATATCCAGATCGAAAATTACAAGTCTTATTTTTAGTATCCTGCTGTTATGAATATACTTGTAACATCACCAAAAATAGTTCGCCTTGATTATGATGTAATCATGTTATAGTGATAAAATTGCCAGCTAAAGTGGTAGTCAATCTTTTTATATTCTTGAGAGACTTGGCAAATGGCAACGTTTTCACGATGATGATGTCGGTGCTGGTGGAAAGGGTAATAATAATGCTTATTCCCAATCGTCTCACAAAATGAGAGTACGCTCTTCTCTATAAACCTAAAATATCCATCTATGCACATCTTCCGAGAGATGTTCTATGCGCAAAGATGTTCTTCTTCCCTACAAAAGTTTCTTCTTTGTTATCTCACAATATAATCTTGTTACAACATCATCATCAGTATAACAGCATGAAATGAGAAGATGATGACCTTATCAAAAAGGAAGCAGACGAGCTTTATACGCTCTCTAGTAGCAGTAGTTTGAGTGTAATAAAGCATCACATGAAGCAAAACAGCTCTTATCTTGCGTTTTGCTTGTGGTCCACCGTAGTAAAAAGCTTTCACACTTCTATTCAGCACGACAAACGAATTACTTTTACGACAGGCCGATCTCTTTTATATGATGGGAAATGCTATTAGTTGAAAGGCTCATTTTGGCATGCCTAAACTGGCAGTCCCAGCAGTCTCACATGTAATTCCTTTTTTTTTCTGCCCGAGTCAGCAGAGGAGGGATTTCCTAGTCCCACCTCATTCCTCCATAATAATACCGTAATATCAAAAGGCTCAGTATCAAGCAAAAACTCTCTGCTACTGCGACACCAGCAAAAAAGAAACTTTGTGAGGATTAAAAACATTCGAGAAACTCGTCGCAGTTCTCAATCTAATTCTTCCTTTCCTCCAACAGAAAAAAAAGGATAGGAAAACTGGCAGTCTCAACTTGTTAGCGGAGTGTCGCATCGTAAAGTGAGCTCTTTCCCGGGTAATAATGTACGACATTTAGGAGTTAACATACTTTTTCAGTGACAATATACATATAAGGACTAATCATAGGAGATATGGCCTCATAATATTTGAGTTTGCTAGTTTTCTACTATGCAATTACGGGAATGTTGATATTTTCATATAGCATTGGACTTGGATGATCAGCTAGATGTTTATGATGCGGGTAAACGTAACTATCACAGCACAACTATAACAAAAGGCTTCAGTGCAAAAATATGGTAACACACAAAGTATCTTGTTTTCACATACAATTGACTCTATTGGCGAACTGAGACTGATCATACATATATGTTGACAGTAGAATTTTCACGTAGTAATCGATTGTTTCGTATTACTGCCGATAGGAGAAGTTTAAACGTGAAGGACTGAATAGTCAATTTCACTGGTTCATCGAGTATAAGCGAAAGTTCAATGTAAAAAAAGGACACGGATTGAAAAGAAGAACGTTCGCTATTTCCAATGAAATTAAAACAAAAGTTTCATGTTCCATTGTAACGAGAATTTTTGTTAGTTTAAGATGTAACCCGCATCGCATGCTCTTTCCTTGCAATTTTATCTGAATCAGCACATTATATATTAAATCTATTCTAACGGCGAAAACAAGACAGAAATAGATGCGTTCCGTGCTTCAGGTGCCTGTAGATAACTTATGAAAGTGAATAGAACGACAAACAGTATTTCACACTTCAAAATTACACTTTCAGCAGAAATTTGATGAAACGAGATAAAACCCCAGAGAGGACAGCCCGACAAATGGAACGATCTGACATTCGTTCTAATAAGGCCGAGGAGTGAATATCAAGTAACCCCATAATGTAAGTACGTATACAAAACTTCAATTGGTAGCGTGACACGATGACATCACTATGAATTTGGGGTGTAATACAGATCTCACCTTTTCATGTGTTGAACCAATGAATTTTTTAAAACGATTCTCCTGTAAAAATGTAAAACACATATTGCATGTTACATATCATGCAAGTACACATTTTTTTTGACAAATATGAACATGAACATTCTTACTTCAAACATCTGCTTTTATAAGAAGGAAATAGCGCAATAATTGTCACTGGTTTACCTGTGTATCAAGGTTAGGGTATGGTGTATGAACGTTTTTCTTACCTAAACATGACCATTTGAATACCAGAGTTACCAGAAAAAGATCCGTAATAACAAACAATTACTCTGCTAGTTTACCAGAAAAATATACACGTTCCATCGACACCTGGCACTGTGTGGATGGTTTTGCACTCAAAATTAATAATCCCTCAATTTTATCTGAACGTGCTGGGAAAATATTTGCGGGTATTTTGATCATAATCATCAAACGTTTCCCTTTTCAGTTTTTATTGCTTTTACTTTTCGCACATATATTTTTCCCCATTTCTTGTTCGGTTACTTTAATTGTCTACTTAAATGTCTATTGGACTTTCCTTCCTAAGTAGTTCCCCGTTTTCAAATGTAACAGTAAGTAAACAATTTTGTCACCATTTTCCTGTCATATTGTACAAAATTTGCGACTCTCATCTAGCGTGCATTAAAGTTAAATGTAAGGAGAAGAGTGGCAAACAATTACAATTAATACTTACCGAGGCCCACAGTCATATTTAATGGGATCCTGACTCTTGTGTACACACAAAAAGCAAACATTTCTCCGCATATCCAAACACAACTAAATGGAGGCATAAAACACAAAATAAAAATTAAATACTCCATGCTACGCTCCATCATCCATGCCATTCCACTTTGCTCACTCTACATCTTCAAAACCAATTTATTCTCTAAATGAAAAGCACGCCTGGAAAGGGCATGAACCAAGTTTGATGTCACCACGAAAAGTAAACATTATATGCAAGAGAGTGAAAAGTACCATCATCAGACTCGCTTTCCTTTTCCTATCTGCTGGTGCTGTGTAAACAGCAAATTTACTTGTTTTACTTGATTACTATTTATTGTTATTATTACTACTTTGCTACATATTATCCTGGCATTTTCATTCTCCTGCTACCCGACACCTCTACGAAACCACATTACCTCCCAGTTTGTCTACGCGCAGAGAAGTGCTTTTCGTTTAGAGTGGAAAAGGCTTAGCCTTTTACGCTTCATCTGGTTTTAAAAACCGCTTGAAAACCGATCTAGTGCGTAGTAGCAGGGAGCATGCTGTTATTTAAACGGCAAAAAAAAAAGCAAAGGATTTTCCGACCCCCATAAGGCACGAACAAGAGGAGCACTAATTGAAAAATAATATTTTTGAATCAAGCCATGATGACATCGATAACGATGAGTATGTTTGAGCGACAAACCGTGTTATAAATAGAAAACCGGCTTCTGGTTTCTGCCCTCCCAACCAGCTACTTTATAAAAGGGTCAAAAGAGTTTTGAGTTTTGCTACAATAACAATAATGATATACGATTAAAACATTTTCCGATCTACAAGATTGCAAAGATAACAACGTCATGAGCTAGGCGATAAAGGGAAACGAGTGTCGTTTAGTTTATATTACTCCTATTATTATATTATGGGTGGAAAAGTGTTAAGCATACTGGTATTTTGAGCGACGACACATGGTGGCAAGTTAAAAAATAACATTTTCAAAACATGACAAGATCACAAAACACATCTTTCTAAAGGGAAGATCAAAAGCTATATGTTTGCCAAAGAGCTACTTTCGCCCCAGCACTGAAAAATGATAAAAGTTTACAGAGACATGTTTATCTTTTCCTTCGCAACAGGGAGAAAAGCAGAAGCAGGCGAGAGCGCCCATCACCCCTATCTGTTCCATCATGAATGTTGAATAGCAAAGTAATTCCTAACAATAACAATAATAATTCGGTGATCATGATTATGAACTTAGGGTGAAATGTAATGTATCAGTTCTTGATGATTTGGCTAGTAGTGTGTTCGTTTAAGAAAATTGTTGTCAAATGAAATTGTGGTAGCTTTGCAATTGAGCAAAGTGTCTGGAAAAATCAACAACAGCATTAAATCACTAAAGAAAGGATATTCAATGATTTAAACTGGGCTCAGCTACCAGCGTCTAGTATGCCATCATATCATGAATAAGTTTTGTATGAGTAACTTTGCGCATAAATTGGCGATGAATTGAAAATGTGTTTGACTGTGAACAAGACGGGTACTATAAAGAGCACTGCTGGAATATCATTTCTCATTGCATGTTATTCATGAACATTGAGATGTTTCAAAGGAATAAGTGCGCATGTATACAAAAGCGTTACAAGATGTTTTATTAATTTTGTTTATTCAAACACCCAGCTGTAGCTTTGAAGGTAGATATGAAAGAAATGTAATCGTGGAAAGAATGTGTACATGATTCGCATGAATACATTAAAACTGAAGTTGATTGCGTGTTAAAAGAATTATGAAAATATTCAATTTAGCCTGATCAATGTTCTGGGAAGACACAAAATTTTTTATTTCAAAATCCAGAAAACAGAAGGGTCCAAATAGACATGTTTGTGTGGTACAATTTGCATATAAAGTATCACCGCATTAATTATCTAATTTCCACTATTTCCTTCGCCATTATCTGAGGTAAGCTTAACTTGTTTCACTAATGTTTTAAGTCTGAACTTGTAAAAGTAAAACTTATATAATATCTTGGTTGAGTAGTACATGGCAAGTTGGTGATGAGATGATTATAGAGTGTAATGACTTGATCACGCACGCAATCGCCAACAAATACATACTGAAAAGTGAACTAACGCCAAGCGGTTTTGCTAAAACACACGGAAAAATATTACTTTTTTATTATGCATGATGTTCCTACCCGCGATTATGAGGCGGGTGTAAGCATTAATGTAGTTTCTCCTTCAAATCATTTTAGTTTTGTAATAAAAAAAATCCAGTATGAAGCTATCCATTATGCATGCATCCGTTTTCTCGTGAAAATTTTTTCATTCATGTAAACTGAAACCTTTTATAGCTTACCTTATTTCTTCTTTTCGTTGGAACAATTTTGTTTGCCATTGCTGCAGATGACATTCCTCTTGGTGGTCTTGTTGAGACGCATTATTTTCTTTTTTTAATGACCAGCTTGGTCATGTTTTAGTATTTATTTTTCTGTTGTTATAAACTCTGGTTATGAAGAGAAGTCCCCCTTGAAACGATCTTTTTTTCATGATTGTGTGTGATCCTGCCTGCCTAACTGATGTAGCCTCTTTAAAAACCATCAAATTCATTTGCATGTCAGAATTCCGCATAAAAAACGCTAGTTAGGAGTAAATTTGCGTAAAAATGTGTAATTTTTCTGGTTTTGAAGTCTCAACACTGTAATTATCGTTTGGGTGATAATGAGCACATGCAAACAATTTTTTCGTTTGGTGGGAGGTAACAATCATAGTACCCACACACATACACATCATCCATTTCTCATCCTTTAGTCTCCTCAAAATAGACCTTGATTATGCTGATTAAACACACGATATTTTTCACAAATAGGGTGTATTTTATTCTCACTTGCATGCTAACGGCTATTTTCGGTTCAATTCGTAGCCAGAAGAGTTTAGCACACATGAGTCGTGACAATAGTCATGTTTAGTGTAGTATTCGGTAGTTCTATGGGCAATAATGGGACACCCAATTAACGGTTAGAATATGGAGATTATAGCATGTCTCTTTGGGCGTTTATTCAGGCAAGGAGTTTAGACCTTTCTTGGAAAATGTGACGAAACGTTTTTTAATTTTACGATGTGACGAGAATGACGGTTCTATGATTATCATAATTATGAATTAAAATCAATTATTACTTTAAACAAGACAGCGGCCATTTAAAAGTGTGATGGGAGAATATGAAGTGACTGGTGTTTGTGTAAAAACAAGGAAGTAGGGGAATTGCAAAGTTAACGGGAACGTCAAGCTGCTAATTAAAGTATATTAAAATTTTCGTCGCGAGGATGACAGAAGCCTGAAACTCTATTCACGCAAAAAAAAATACAAAGTGTTGCAGTAGTGTCTGCCATTTCAACGAGAACCTTTTTAAATCAACGTAAACACTTCCACATCCACACTTGAAGCTAGTTGTACTCCTTGGCTATTCAGTAATTGAAAATTACATGTAGGTGATAAAATATATTTTTCAAAAGTTGAAAACAGGAAATTTATGAACACTCTTCGTCTAACCATGAATAAAAGCAAAATATAAAATGGTACAATTATTACTACGAAAGTATCCTATAAATTAGAAAGGATATTTTTTGCTTGTTCATTTTGTGCATGAATAGATGCACTATATTAACTCACGTGAATATATTGAAACTGCTTTCAAAGTAGCATTTGCTATGCTTCGTTTTATGAAAAGAGAATGGTTAATACAACCAGGCTGGCTATGATTGGGTTCATTTTAATATTTTAATTAGAATATATCATTAGTAGATGTGTCTGCTACATTATGGTTTCCGCCTTCTCTCTGCATAGTACGAGGTTCGGGGTCTGATATCAAAATGAAAATTTATAATGAGCTTGGCATGAAATATAAATGTGTACAGCACCAGTTTCGAAATTATTATGTCTATGACCTAATAAAATGAGTTGAATAAAATTACACCATATAATATTTATAAAGTGACTAAAACATGAGTTTGATTAGCTGTCTGTGTCTATACTTTTCGCAACTCACATGGAAAAGGAACTTTCAGTTTCTGTCATTAAATGCTAATGAAGTCTTTGAAAAAAGTCTATTCACTGCTACACAGTTGGCTAAAATGTGTATGCGTGCCACGTACATAGTTTATGTGGTTTCTTTGAAGACGTTTATTTATGGGTCCCCGGTATTATTTCGCTTTTACATTTCTAATTACATTTTAAACGTAAACTATAAAGGCACGTAATGATGTCTTTTTGGACTTTGTAGCATTAGAAATGAGCACTATTACATTCATTACGTCGTGGTCTATTGAGGCACTATAAAGCGTGTAGAGAAATTCTACCCGTTTTTTGCCATGTGCTCATGGGTAGTCTGAAATGAAATGGGTCTGCAAACTTTCTCGATAGAAGAGGGAAGAAAATGATATAAAAAAAGTTATACGAGCAGTAGAAGAGCGGTTAAGTAGATAAAAAGGAGGATGATGAAGTGGGCTTGACATGAGTACAACACACTAGGGACATGTCCTTTGAAAAGAGTGAAAATGAGCTGTCCAGTTGAATCATGACAGAATGTATTAGACCCAAAAGGATAACTTTTGTTGGTAATGTTGAGTCAAAAACTCTTACACCAGTTTTTATTGTGCTATTACAAGAACGTCTCTGACTGGGACTTGAACTGAAAACAAAATAAAGTCATACATTACGTTGGAAATTTTCTGAAGCGAACAACGAGCGATAAAGCGTACTCTGTTTTGTTTGGTACGCTAACACAAAAGCCACAGAAACCACACGAAATGTGTGAGGGTGAACGGATAGAGAAAAAAAAAGTTTTTTGGTTTATTTACGAGAATCCAACAGGAGGATAAGCGTGAACAGATTCAGGAGAATGGCAGACTATTATAATCGACACCGTCAAAAGCAGGAGTTAATCAAAGAGAAAAAGTTGTATTCAAAATTAGCTCCGCTATTCAATAACTATCAACAGATGCAACAGCGAGTAAGATGATGTATTGATCTAGCAAGCAAGCAAAAAAGACAGCACAGTAATATGCACAAGGAAGATGTAAGTCCCCAACAAAAACACTTAATTACGGTCTTTTGAGATAAAATGTAGCGCATAGCTTTTAAATACTTCAAAGTACCGAGGACGAGAAAAAAAAGCCAAAAATAGAACACCAAACTAAATATTTGTTTAATACATATGTACAATAAACCAGTGCTTTTGCTCAATCAAACCAGTTTAAAGCAATTTCAATAATTACAATATTTGTAATCAAATGTTGCTCAAAACATTTTAACCGTGCTTGTGGGGAGGACTGCATCCGCAGCTCACTCCCGTATATTGCCCCATCAATTTCAGTAATCGTCAAAATATGTGGTTGTCTCAAAACTATATAAATATTTTACACGAAGAGATTTTCTCAAGGGAGACTTAAAGTGAAATGAAGCTGTATGGAAGTTGACAAAGTTGGCACAATTTGTTTACTTTATATCGCACTTTGTTCCCTGTCTCGAAGCAATTTTCCTTTCTCTGCAATTTTTGTACCGTGGCTAAAAATGTTTTGTATGAAACACAACCGTCTATTATGTACTTGATATGGGTCTAAAAATTGTAAAATTTTATATATATTTTCAGCAGTACACAACTAAAGTACGTGTTTTATGGTATGAAATGATCATCACAGTTTGTACACATATTGCAACATATCCAATCATCATCCAGTTTGCTTCTAACGGTTTCACAGGGAGCACTAAACGAAGTACCAATTTTATACCCGCTTTTCACACAAAACCATTATTCGGGCTATTATTTTCTTCAGAGATCATAGATACTGCCGGAAAACACAAAAAATGACACTTTATTTTGTGGTTCTTACTTCACTGCAGTAAACAACAGGATAAAACAGGCTATATCCATGTAGGCATATCTTCATCAAAGAAAATTTCGTGAAATAATAGTCTATATGCAAACAAGAGAAAAAGTAATGTGAAGTTGTAGTATTGAAGTGTGAAATTTATTGCTACTATTTATTGTGCTCCCTTTTCCGGTTCCTAATGGTGATTTCAAACACAGAAAAAAAATACATTTCATGCTGAGGATAAAACTATACTGCAGTATTGTCCACATTGTTTACATTATAGCATCGTCATTTTATTCAAATAGCTGAGAATTGTTGAAGCAATAAGTTCATAGTTCTTAGAAATAAACATTTTTTTTCTGGAAAAATGGAAAGGATGAACTGAGGCAATAACACTTTAATGCGGAAACATGCATGCTCGATTTGGTGTGGATGGCACTTGAGGGAAATCGAACAAATGAACCTTGCAAACAAGTACAAATTGAAGTAAATATGGAGTTTGTCACAGCAATAGATAGCATGATTGCTCTTCTTGTCTCCATGGATTCCACATTCACAAAAACAGCCATACTCAATTACATTTTAAAGCGGTTATGGGTTTATTCTGGCAAACCATCTGGAAGTCGTTTCATATCATGCCATGCAAACAACAAACGAAACTTTTTTTTCTGATTCTGTTTGCATTTTGCGCAATACCTCTTTTAAACCCTTTGCTTTTTCGTCTATAATTCAATGTTACATAACGTACAACAAAATTAGACGCTTCATACAAGTTGAAAAATAGTTTGTATTTTGAACCTGAACTGTAAATTATTGCTATGGAGCTTACAATGTATTTGGAGAGCTTTGAGACAATCAGGTCCTTACTGGATTCTGTCAGTTTCTCACCTTATTTTTCCCATCACGTCCATCTTCGTTTGCAATCATAAGAATCTCCGTTCGTCAAACTTTCCACGCAAAATGCATGAATAAAACGGAAGCAACAACTCATCATGAAAGATATTCACATTTCAAATGATATTTTATACATAACTTCCAAATAGGGCTTTTGCAAAGTAATAAATACCAAAGGTTCCCAAAATAGGGAAGTGAAAACACGATTCGGACCTTATCTTCAAAACATTATGTTAACATTTTGAAAGCACCCTTTAATGAGCAATGGATGTAGATTTTGCACAGGATACAATAATTATTTTTCCGGGGTTTTTTAAACAAAAATTCTCAGATAGCTAAGGCTAATTAAGTATTATATGACGTGGTTGAATCGTTTGCACATGTTGTCAGTTGGTAATAAGCACGAGCTATACTCAAATTGCCTGCAAATTGATAAAAAAAGAGAATGAAACGTGTGTTTAATTTACCGTTTCTATTTCTGGTACATGCCTTTCACACATTCGTCTGGTTTGGGTCACCTGGGAATTACTTTAAAAAGGGAAACCGAAAGGGTTACAAGAATTTTTTAAAAGAAAATCTGGTGAAGAGCTCCCGTCATCACGAAAATTATAAGTAAAAAACTCGGGTTTCCCTGAAACGGAAAACTAGCATGTTGTATTTATCATCGTTAGTGTGAAAATAGCTTGCGTGTGTGCAAGAAAAGTAGATTTTTTTTGTCATAATTACAAAAAAACTTTATATTTGAACCGAAAAGGATTGTGTCTATTTAAAATAAATTTTTCGATCATTTGCCTGCTGCTGTCAAAGTTAACATTATAAAGTGAAGGAGGAAATCAACTATAAGGATTATCATTACATTATAATTGGGAAATGAAGGGTGGATGAAAAATTGCTGCCAATATTCAGATGAAAACGGTTATTGACAACTCTAACCCTTTCAAGAGAAAACTTATAGCAAAAAAACGAGATTTTTCCCGTAATAGATGGTTGAATACATTTGGAAATTTGGCTTCTCCTGCAACGGTGGAAGGTAGAAGAATAGGATACTTACACTAACCGATACAGCATCTCTAGTTCCATTAAAGTCAACAGAATTGCTACCTTTTTACGTGATGCTCCTGTATTTTCTCGTGAGGACAAAACGATTGTCGTTTTTATAGCGTGCACATCACAAGATGATGATTTGCCGAGCACTGTGTTTGCGTTTGTATCCGGGACACACTCTGACGTACGGCTGGAGTAAAATGTACTGATGGTTATTTTTTCTCGTAGGATGACAAAATGGCTTGATAAAAGGGAATTTGGATCTTGCCAAATTGCCATTTCCTGGCTCTCTCGACTTCCTTCCTTCCGGTTTCCTTTCCTCCTGCACTCTATTACTCTCTACATTATATTATTATTTAGCGTTCAGTACGTCCTCTCCCTTTTTCGCAGTTTACATTATTCACACTGGTTCCACTAGAAACACAGTCGTGTTCTCATTTATAACATCATTATCGTCAACGTGCTTTAATCGATTTAGACATTTTTGTCGGAGAAAAAATCTACAATAATAGCTTCATCATGGCCGACTCTGCAACCCCACCCTGAAAAGAAAACGAGGATTTTCTTTATGATATTCCGCCATGCTTGCAGAAATAGCATCCTTTTTGTTAAACATCATTATCTCGACTACTTCATCGCATTACTTAATTTTGTGACTGTGTATCCTATCATATAAAAATCCTTAATGATATCTGATATCACAAATGAATCTGGTAAAATATAACGTCTAGATTGTTCCTTCATTTCCTGACTAATGATCGTCATCATCGTCATCCTTCGTCCCAAATGGTTACAAAGAGACATGCAAAAAATAATGTTTCTTAGGAAATGATCTATAGCTATAGCTGCTTGGAAGACAACTTAGTTTGAGACCAGCTATAGCACAAATGATGCGAGCTTGTTTGGAATCGATCTGGGCACTGATGCTTCATCCCAACTTTCTCTCAACTTTATCAGGCGAAGCGAAGTGTGGAGGTTTTTGATGCTACTACCAGCGGATAATAAATGTAGTAAGTAATGCTCTTCCTCTATTGAAGCTCGTATTTTGTTTCCAATAGTTCATTTGATAAGTGCAAATATAACCTGTATATATACTGCTTTAAGAGTGTTCTCTGGTAAAGGTATCAAATTACAAATTTATATGGAATTGGAATACTTATCCAGAAAAACCAGCCCATATATGTATTCTGGGGATTTTCTTATCGTGTAACGTGCACACATGACACTTACAATCAAATCTCGTATTTTCACTTGTATGCCGATTATACAGAAACTGTTTACGCAATACGCAAAGCTAAATCTTTTGCATGAATTCATGTTTTGAAATTTTTATGGGATAACGATTCACTGCGCATATTTCCATATTTCTTTAAATTGAATGGCTGTTCTACAAAAAAAATTGTCGAGTTAATGGCTTGTTATTGTCATTTATGTTCTTGAATTCCAGTTGGTCGACTCATCTTTCCGAATGACTACTATTCGCCTACGAATTTTATGACAATTTTTGCATAAAATAAAATATTATATAGAAATATATGAAAAATAGCTCTGAAAATAATATTGTGGAGCTTGCAATAAACCATCATAAATGTAAGCATGATTTTATTAGTTTTCTTTGAATTCCTGAACATGTTTTTTTCTATTTTCACCACATTTTACATCTAAAGATATACTTAAGACAACTTTATTATACTATACCGTATCTACTTAAAAAGACCGAAAAATTGCCTTCATCATTCATGGTTGCTTCAACCAGAAAAAAAATGTTGTTCATATTGTTTGTTTAAACAAATAACGACAAGCATGATATCAGCAGCAAAAATACACAAAACAATGATTGATAGCAACATTTTTCCCTTCTTTTGGCTTTAACACTAACCTGGACAATGAGCCTTGCCCAAAAACTTTTCTGTAAGTTCATTTAAGCGTAATGACCGAGCGAGCACCCGATCTTATCCAAAATCTCAAGCTGCATTTTTTGTTATCGTAGCGTTTTTTAGCAGCATTTCTCTTTTCATACGGATAAGAAAAAGAGCTACGAAGGAATATTAAGCAAAAGGTATTATTCCCATTTACCTGGAACTCTCCTTGATAAGGCAAGTTTTGCCAAACGTAACAAACTATGCAGTCTATTAAAATGAAAATAAAGTGTATAATGAACATAAAGTGACTTCATCATTGCCTTTGTACCTTCATCAGACTGTTCTCACTTTGAGTACTTTGAATGAAACCATTCTCT